>OX375879.1:6507999-6776292 GCA_947359465.1 Metellina segmentata
CTTTTCAAAAATAAAAAGTTAATGTGCTCCTTCTTTACTGCTATTTTTAATGCTTAAAAGAATATTACTGAGGAGCTGGATAATAAGAGCAGTGTGGATATCATGTACATAGATTTTCAAAAGGCTTTTGATAAAGTACCTCATGAGGCATTACTGTTTAAATTGGAAAGGCTGGGGATTCAGGGAAAAACATTAATATGGATAAAGAATTGGTTATTGGGTAGAAAGCAGAGAGTGCAGGTAAAAGGAAATTATTCACAGTGGACAGAAGTTATAAGTGGGGTGCCTCAGGGATCAGTTTTGGGACCAATTTTATTTATAATTTTCATAGATGATATAGGTCAGGGGATCAAGAATAGAATCAGTATATTTGCAGATGACTTAAAAATATGGGGGACAGTGGATACCAAGTTACAGATAGAAAATTTACAAGGGGATTTTGATAAGATATCCGAATGGGCTGTAAAATGGGGTATGTCATTTAATGTAGGGAAATGTCAACTTCTGCATATGGGTTACAGGAACAGTGGAGCCGAGTACTGCCTGCAGGAGGTAAAGGAGGGAGAAACAGTCAAGGATCTTGGGGTGATAATTCACAGTGATTTTAAAATGGGTCACCCATGTTCAGCTGCGGGTAAAAAGGCTAATAGGTTATTGGGGTATATTAAAAAGACTGTAACTTCAAGGGATAAGAATATAATCCTGCCGTTATATAAGGGTTTAGTAAGACCACATCTAGAATATGCTGTACACTTTTGGGCTCCATATATGAGAAAGGACATAGAATCAATTGAAAGGGTTCAGCACAGAGCTACAAAAATAATAAAGGGGCTAGCAAATTTCGACTCTAATGAACGTTTAAGTAAGCTAAACATGTATACACTGGAAAGAAGAAGAAGGAGGGGGGATTTGATTCAGTTTTTCAAGTTTGTAAAACAAGGGGACACAGAGGGCTTAAATTTCAATAGGGATAACAGAACAAGGGGTCATGGGTATAAATTGAATAAGACACATTTTAATCGGGATTTAAGGAAAAACTACTACTTTAATAGGGTAATAGACAGTTGGAACGCGTTGCCAGAAAATATAGTTAATTCAAAGGGAGTGTACGAATTTAAGACACAATTGGATAGTCAGTGGGAATTGGAGAATTCATAAACAAAGGACCAGCCTTGTTGGGCTTGAGCCTGTAGCTGGTCGTCAATATTTGTATTTGTATTAAACATTAAATTAGAAACGCATCCCAATTACACAATTTGCTTTTACTCGTTGGTTTTGCGATGCAATGCCATCTAGGGCAAAAAATGGGATGAACTTTTGCATCAAAAAATATATAGGTAGCAACAGGAGAGTAATAGTACAAGCAGAATATTCCTTGAACATTGGTACTAAGTGATGGATATTGCAACGAAATAAATCATCTCAAAGATTGTCCCAAATAGAAAATTAGCATAGCTTAGCTTCATAGGTAGTTGGATGTTTCTATGTTTTACAAACTAGATACGACTTAACTTTACTGCCTAGATGGAAATTATTCAGTGTGTGTACTTGTGGGAAATTAACTAGACCAGAAAGGGATTATTGTGAAGAAGATAATTTGTAAGTATAAAAACGCACTCTTATGACTGAGAAAACACGTAATCCATTATTGACGTTTTTGACCTCACGAATTTCAGTCAACACTTGAGCAAAGCAGTTCGACTTGACCGAATAGTCAAATGTGTCTTGCCAAGACGCATGGTTAGTGAAGTTTAAAACACATCCCTTTGCCCACGATTAAGGTCAAACAACTCAAGTCAATAGAATACTGTCACTGCATGTGAAATTTTCATCCTCTAAGTTTATCGCCATAATCAGGACGACCCAGCTTCATATATTTAGAATACGAGTGTCTTAATAGCATGATCATCGGCTCTGGAGAGAGAGAAGGGGGATGAGGGATTTGGAAATGCTTGGACGGTATTTATTCGAGGTGAAGCCCTGAGGTACATTATCAGAAAAGTTCCCGGTTAACACGTTTTCATTGTTCCATATCGAGGACATTGATTTCAAATAGAGGTGTGATGATCAGTGATTCGAGAGGGGAATTTTTATGTGTCTTTGGTATGAACATAGTGCAGTGCTTTTAAATTTGTTCTGAATTGTTACTGGGTTGATGCCAAAGTTGGTCCGTTTTCGGAACTAGAGGGCATTGCATGGTAAAACCGAAGTGTTATATAATTCAGGTTTTGATGGTTGTTGAGGTGAGGGTGCCGTTGACGATTCCACTTAACTTGAGTGGATCATAAAGTTTGGTCACCTGGATCAGTTTAGCCAGACACCTCATAGCTACTGTGAACGCGGGATTATGCAGCTAGCGGAGAGATGGAATAAGATCGTCTCGCAGAACGGCGCATTCTGTTTGGATTAAATGTAATTTTTAGTCAATAAAATAATTTTCTTCAATTTTTGTATTTAAAAAAAAACAGGATGAATTTTTGCATATAACTTAATACTTCTATACTCATATTTACTTTTTGAACTAACTGTTGGTGCTGTTAATAGCAAGTTATAGATCCATGCAGTAGATGGTCGTTTAACTCCCATCGTTTAACTCCCATCTTTTAATAATTTGGTTCCTCGTCGTATTGGTACTCAGAAAGGGCTTATGTGACTTTATTTTCGTTCCTAATGTCAAAGAAGACTTAATCGCAGAGCTCCCTATCGTCAAAGGGGGACTTTTTGATACAATTTTTCATCCTAGGGGCAAGTAGCGGTATCTTTTTTAGCGGAGTTCTCTCAAAAACTCAATATTTTGGCGACATTAAAAAAAAAAAAAAGAAGCATCCAAATTAAGAAGCATTGTATCCTTTCAGTTTACTGTAAAACGTGTTTTCTTGTCAGTATTCAATTATTGCAAGAAAACAAACTTTAGATTTAAAAATTAAGGATTCGAAGAGCACTTTTAGGACTACCTGTGCGACAATTTTCATGGTTATGAGTGCTATAGATTGGTCCAAAGACAGGAAAGTAATAGCCTTGTTTTCCGCAGTGTTCTAAAGTAGAAGTGTTCCAAATTTGGTGTGGATTGGTAAAACGGTGTATATTTGTTTTGAAAATATACACGCATACATATCCTTTTATATAAAAAAAAAAAAGATTAGCCCATGAAACATGGGAAAATGTCCTCCTATTCCTTCAAGAGCACTTGAGCAATTCAACGCTCTCTCGAGGATTCTAATAATTCCCTCGAACGAGGAAGAAATACATTTTCTAATAACGTAAATTGAACAAATCAGCTAAAAGTGGCCTTTGTCACACGTTTTTGCTCGAGTGTCTGTCAATTGTCTTTTGGCTGACTGCGTGTGAACGTGGGCGAGGCCTCTTTCTTCTTGTATGCAGCTGGGTTTTATGAATCACTTATCTATTTCCAGTATTGGCTTAAGAATGGTTCTTAAACTGTTTGACTTAAACGAATGACGCCGATCCGCCGTCACTTATCCGGTGGTTCTCATTGTTTCATGCATCACGTAACCCCTGGAAATGAGCATGTAACTGGTTGTAGTACAATTAGTTATTCTATAACAATCGGGGAATGAAATAAAACAGACATTTAAATTTGTATTTTTAAATAAGCATATTGATCAACATGAACATTTTAATAAATTTAAAAAAAAAGGTAATGTGGGTATCAAAATGTACAAAACGAGATTGCTTCAAGATTACAACTTGGCAACAAACGGCCAGTGGAGTTTCACTTCTTCCTTCTAATAATTTGGAGGTAGCCCAGTTGGAAGAGTAACGGATTCGACAGCGGAGGGTCGGGAGTTCCAAATTCGATCCCAAGAATCCCAATCCCGTGTATGCGTGGTCTGGTGCATGTTATTTCTATCGTGTCCTCACGTTAGTGTTGTGTGGAAGTTTGGAAAGTGTGCCAACTCGTGTGTTTATCTCGTCAACTGACCGTGATTCAAAATTACGAGGTGTTGTTCTCAGATCTTTCCCTTCGAGATGGATCCCGGAGCTTCGCCAACAGTCCATTGTGTTGCTGCAGTGTGACGTTAATTATCTATTTTGTTTGGTGCCTCTGGTTGGGCCCCTTCAATAATTTCCTCAAGTTGACGCTACTGGTATTTACTTAATATTAGCTTCCTTTGTTTTCCAAGTAGCTTTAGACATATTTTAACATGTAAACGCATGGACGCAGAGTCGGAGAAATACTTTTGAGGGCGTGTGTCCCGAACAGAATTTACGTATTTAAATGAAGATAGGTATAAAAATTATTAGGGTTTAAATATACTAATTACTGCCATATTTATTTTGCTTATAAATTACTGCCCATAGCATTTGTTTTTGATCGCGAAGTAATTATAGACAAAACATAAGCACGAGCAAAAAACCAGTGTTTATTAATGGCTTCTGTTAATGAGTTCCTGAATCTAAAGTAAGAAAATGCGCCCTTGTTTTGTTATGTGCCCTCCAGACGTTTGAGAGATGATAATTTTATTACTCTGCCTCTTTTCTGAATGGTAATGTGATTGCAGGTGCCTACGCGAAAGGAGAAAGCGACTTTTAAGCGATGTATTTTTAAGATGGAGTGAATGAAAGCATTCGCTTCTGTGCCCAGGGACAAATTGTGCTTAAAGTTATTAAACATTTTTTTCATGAAAATTCCTCACAACTTTTAATTAAATATGTGTGGAATTCCGCCCCATCAGACGCCCTTAGGGGCACATCTCCCTTAAGGGGGTTGTTGGAGGAGTTGCCAATTGAGATCTACGTCAGGGCCCGTCGTGTCTCAGTATTTGTACCCACTGCGCGAGCAACCTGCGAGAAGTAGGCTGCCTTAACCTATTCTCACAAGCTCATTGACTTGGTGTGCTTTTATTCATCTCCAAATGGAGATGAGTCGTCTGGGGATAATCTCCTTTGGGTGTGCACGGTCTTCACAGTCCCGAGGTAGTCTAGTGATCTTTCCTTTTCCCATGGGGTTTACTGTATTTAGTAAACACAGGGGGGGGGGTCGAGCATTTTGGATTGCTTTTTCTGCTTCTTCTTTATGAATGTAATTATGTTCTTTAAATGAAGAATTAAATTATTTTCCAATCACTCTTTTTTTCCCTTCACGACAATTTTTACTTGATGTATTGTGTCTTGTGTTGACGCAGTTTGGTCAAATGGCCTTTGCGCCATAAAACTGCTAAACAGGCAATGGAATCATTAGACACTAACGCTCGGGGCCTCACCCTTGTGGCATTTTGGGGCGCCACAGATATACAATGAAGTTAGACTAAGCTATTTATCTCACTTAAAAGGTTTTCAACAACAATTGGAAAAATATGAACAGAATTATCTTCATTTTTTCCCCGGTGTTTCACCTCACCGTATAGCTGTCTCAAAGAGAGGTTTTTTTTCCCACCACCTTTCCCAGTGGCTTCTAACCGTCGTCTCTTTTTGTTTTTCACCGGAGGAGCCGCCTCGCTCTAGGATTGTTTGTTCATCGGGTGTTTTACAACGACACCTGCAACAATGAAGGAGTGTCAACTCCACACGTGTAAGTCCCCTCAGGTGCAAAAAAGTCGGATGGCGACTCTTCGAGATTCAATGTCTTTCTGGCCTTTTGTGGGCCCGTCCATTCTTCTGTTTATGCAGAAACAATTTGTTTCTCTTCGCAGTTAGTTTTTTTTTCCTGTGTTTTCCTCACCGTATATGCTCTCAAGAGCTCTATCGTCCACCACTTGCTCTAGTGGGTTCTGTCCCTCGTCTCTTTCCGTTTTTCGGGGGAGTCCTCCTCCATATTGGAATATCGATCGTGTGTTTTCCAATGACACCTGCAACACTCAAGAAGTGTCAAACCCCACACGTGCGATTTCCCCTTTTTGGATCTTGGAACCGTTGCAAAGCGATGTGCGAGAGCAGGTACCAGGTGCAAGAAATCGGCACCGACGGTCACACGTGTTCTTTTTTTTTTCAAGGGGGTCGTCTGCTCCACTCTCGTGGCCGGCACACGATGATCTGGGTGTCGAAAAAGTATTTTTTTTTCCCCAGACGTCCCAGTACTAACACTATAAAACCCCCAAATCCAACCCTTTTGCATTGATGACTGTCGCCATGAGTCCGCTGTGTTGCTTCAGTGCGACTGTAATTAAGTATTTACCTACGTCTGCCTGTACGGGTGGGGATATATATATATATATATATATATATATATATATATATATATATATATATATATATATATATATATAATTTTTTTTTTTAATCTTGTTTCTGTTGTGTGTGTGGCGTAAACGTATCCATTAAACTACTATGTTTGTATTCTAATGATCTGATATTATGTCATATCCTTTATTCTATTCTGAATTGCATTCTTCGAATATTGTTCACAACGGTGTCGTCCTACACATAATCAAAGACTGAGAAGGCGGAATTAAATCACGTTTCTGCTCTGAATAAAAAGCCAACAAAAGAGCCTCGCCAAACGCTCGAAGGCCTCCCGCCGCCACAACGCTCGAGCTAAATACATATGCCGCGCTCTCTAGTTACTCGGTTCGGTGGACAAGTCTACCGAATCCTTTTCATCCCATCTGCGAAACTGAAACGAAACGTCACCTTTCCGAACAGAAACCAACGGAGCGCTCAGCCAAGCGTGTGGTATTTTGTGTTTCTTTCAGAGCATAACAGACAACACGAGGGAAAAACAACAACCGGGGTGTAGGGGAGAGAAAACTTTCACTTTTTTGTTGGCGTTTATTTCATCGCGGTGGTTGGCAGCAACGCAGACGTGTGGTGATTTTTTACCCCTGAAACAGTTACCGATGCGCCGGAATTGGATGTTATCTCTATACGTCATCTGTCAGATTAAATTTCGATTTATTTCAGCGTCGAAGTCGCCGTGTGTTGTGCATATATATCGCCGTGAGAATTGCTGGGATTAACTTCGAGACAATTATCGATTGCAATAATATTGTTCTTTGTAAACGTTCTGTTGTGACGGGCCGTTGTTCCTCCCTGAAGGATTAATTTCGTTCGACGCAGAATTGGGAATTCCACAAGTTTACGGTAAGTATGCAAATGGATTCGATTTTATTTTTATTTGAATAAATAAACTAGTTTCTCCCTTTCGTTTAGTCTACTCTATACTAAATATTCGGATAATTTATGTATTCGATGCTTCATTAGCGACTGTTATTTTAATTTCCCTATACTCTTTTGATATAGGGGAAGACGGGGTACAATGAAACAAGGGGTACAATGAAACATTACTTCTAAAACCAGTAAAATTTGTCACAGAAAGTTGCAATTTATATATATGTTATGCAACTATATGTTCCAATTACTGATGTGATTTGGATACATTCTCACTTCTACGACATTAGCAATAGAGGATTATTGGTTTTTCACCATTGAAAGTAAGTTTCTTTACTAAAAGTAATTTTGTTTCTTTTTCCTTATTGTTATATGTAATAATTATTTTTTCTACACATTGTTATCTTTGTGTTGTCTTCATACCTCCAAAACCAAAATTAAAAAAAAATAAATATTAAAAGTTTGAAAAAATTTTTTTAGTTAGTAACCTCAGTACGGGGTACAATGAAACACTTGTAGATGGGGTACAATGAAACATGTTTCATTGTGCCCCGGGTGAATGCATTTACTTGAAGTAATGTATACTGGTAAATATAATATCACTGATATAAAATAACATATTACTGGTTGTCACTAATATAAATAAAACACTTTTACTAAGGAAATGGCAACACCTAACATTAATAAGAAAAGGCAACACCAAATCAAAACAATAATTTTGAAAGCATGTAAAATTAAACTTTTTTTTTCTTCAAAAAAAGTACAAATTTCAATAGTAAGTTAGTTTTTTTTTATATTCAAAAACATTTAAGAATAGTTTATTTATTTCATAGGCCTAAACTGCACTTACTACAGTTCACAATCCTCCTAAGTTCTCAGTCAAAGGGGCCAAAAACAAATAGGTTGATTAACTTCTGGTGAAAGGGGTGTTCCTGTTACTATTTGTGGATTTATGAATGCTTCTGCAAATTCTATACCCCATTATTTAGTATTTCCTAGCGTAAATTTCAAGTTTTGCATGATGAATGGAGCTCCACCTGGGACTGCGGGTGATGCAACAAAATCGAGATTAATGAATGGAGATATTTTTGTTAATGTTCTAACACATTTCCAGGCACATACACACTGTTCGAAAGAAAATCCAGCTGTACTAATAATCGACAATCATTAATCACATATTACGATTTCCAGTCTAAATTTTACGAAATATAACGGAATTGTTGTTGTAACACTGCCCCCACATACCAGTAACAAATTGCAGCCTTTAGACAAAACTGTGTTCAAGTCACTTAAAATTTTCTTCAATCTAGCTGCAAATGATTGGATGCTGTGTAATCCAGTTCGTACAATCTCTATCTATGAGATATCTTCTTTGCTTGGCACTGCTTATTGTAAGTCTTTCACCACAAAATATTACAAAAGGTTTTTCAGCAACTGGAATATGGCCTTTTAATAAAAAAATGTTTTGTGAAGAAGAATATTTGTGTTCGTACGTGTGAGATAGGCCTTGTCCTACTTAAAATTATTTCCATGATAGATCAATGAAACTGAAGACCAGACAGACAAAACCCAAGAATCAGAAGTGGTGGATCTTGCCATTAGTAGATCAGAATCACCGACAGCAGGTTTTTCAGCAATTGTTCATACACCATGCACTAGCTCTAAACCTGTGAGGAAATACATTTCTCCTCAACGAGATAGAACTATACCCCAAGGCTGGTCCAAGAAAAGTAAGAGTAGGAAAACAGATAAAAAGAGTTTTGTTCTAAGCACACCAGTAAAAATTCCTCTTGTTAAGCAATTAGAAAGTAAAAAGAGGGAAAAAACTAAGAAGGTATTGCTTTCTAAACAAACTACCTCCTATAGACTCTGAAGATGACTATAATCCAGATTATTTTCCAGCTCCAGCTGATCACCGAAGTACTAAGAATGAGATATCCACACATAACATGTGTGACATAAGCAGTATTTGTATAAATAATTATGTTTTAATTAAGTAGGGTGAACTGAAACGTAAGGAAATATTTTTTGTCGGAGAAATCATAAATGAAGTCAAATGTGACTAAAATAAACTATATAGGGTGAAAATTGCTTGCATCATTTGGAGTGTTTCATTGTACCCCAGTATGTGTTTCATTGTACCCCGCCATACGGGGTACAATGTAACACTGTGAGACATTTACTTTTTGTTATTTTTCAAGCATAAAGATATTGTTTAGAACCTAATAAAAATTTATTTAGATGGGGAAAATACAAGATTAAAAGTATGCATTAATTATATTTTTGTGCATGCAAAATTGTGGATAGGAAAAAATAATTAGTAAATTTTGTTTCATTGTACCCCGTCTTCCCCTACTTTCTTAAAATATTTGAGTTGTTTCGTTGAAATTTCTGATACAAGGAAGTAGTTTCTCTGCAGACAATTTCTTTCCTTGCGAGTTTGTTATGCTAATGAAAGCGCTGTTGTTAAACAGATTCTAATAAAGAATGACAGTAACTGTTTTTTTTTTAATTATGTCTCGCCTCGTTGCTTAGCATTTGCGTTAAAGTGATTTAATTGCCCACATGTATCAATAGCAGTGATTTGACTCCCATTTGGCGCTTTATTGAAATTCATTAATAAAAAATCCGAGCATATATCAATATTCTCATTTTATACCTCCAAATGACATTACTCTATCAAAATCTGACCAATTTTGCTAATGACGATATAGCTCGCCATCACAGTAGTGCCTTTGGCGAGGTTTATCACAAGTATAAAGCAGCATTTCTTGCTTTTTCTGGTTCCATTAAAGTGCATGGAAAAATCTTGAATACTATCCTATTTACTTGCATTAGGTCCCGGTCTAATAAATTCTCGAATAGAAACAAAGTATAGAACAAACCAATCCATTCACTGGCTAAAAGCGATTCAGTATTTTTTTGTCGTCGAAATCTATTTTCGCACTCACTTGCATTTTCTTTCCTGCTCGGATTTCTACCTTCCTGACTGCTCATTACCTTCTGTTATCCGACTGTAGAATAATTGTACTGCGAATATTGTGCACACCTACACAACTTCAATCAAGTACATTTCAAAGTATAACTACTAATGTCGATTTCATGTTAACGTCCATCAAGATCTGACCAATTTTGCTAATGTCTCGACATCACAGCCGATTTTTTCTAGGCCGACCAACCGGTCCAGTGGTTAAGATATTAGCTTCGAGATCGGAAGGTTCCAATCCAGGTCAGAACATGGATAGTGGTAAGCACCTTAAATCTGTCGTGGCCGAAAGTTCTCACTTTGGGTTGATGTGGAAGTCTGGAGAGTGGGATGCCTGCTCAGGTGTTGCCTCGCCGTGGTTCAAAATTACGTGGTGTTGCCCTCGGATCTTTTCCTTAGGGGATTGATCCCGGACCATCGTCAATAGTCCGTTGTAATGCTCTAGTACGAATTTAATTAAAATTTACCAAAACTACTATGATGACAAGATCATGATCTGGTCAGTTTTCTTGTGTTGTCGACAAACATCTCGTCCATTAAAATCTGTCTGTTGTGCCTTTAGCGAGATATCTCGTTGAGACAACCACCAGGAGGGTTAATGAGGGTTATACATAGATACTCCCTAAAAAAAAGCTCTTATTTCAGACACTTTTTTTAAAAAGCTATCTTGAAAATCCAGGAGAGCTTTGCTAAAGAGTTAATCAAATACATTTAATCAACTTTTAGTGGAGTTTTAATTTCCGCTGCTGAGGGTGATCTTTTTTCTTTTGTAGTTCTGTATTTTGTTTTGCTACTTACCGAATCCACACTCTAATGATGTGGAAATGAGATTTTCGTTCTAAAAACTGCGTGATGACTCACATTTGTGACGGGATGATGGAATGTTATTTTCCTTCTGCTTGGGACCATTTCCTTAAAAGGTTTTAAGGTCCAGTAATTTCTGCCTCGAGATCTCAAGTGAGATTAGAGTAAAAAGGGGGAAGTGCTTGAAGTATATATGTAGTGTGTGTGTGTGGGGGGGGTAGCTTGTTTTCCTTTGATACTACGATGTGTTAACCTAACGCTAATAAAGTAAGTGCTCATAGACTACAATCTTACAGTGCGTTGACGGGCTTATAAGAGTACAATGGATCATTTTACAAATGATTTTATTTGTGTATTATTGAGGGGCAGTGGTTGCCCATGTGCAGAATTATATTCAGTGTTCTGCAACACAACTCCAAGCAACTGCAGTTGCTCTACAGGCATTTTGCCCGAATTTTGAAAACTGCAGTGAAATATAAAAAAAAGACGTAAAAAACAATTATCGGCTAAATATGTATCACATATTTTAATAAAACACATCAAAATTAATTAATTTACTTTATTTAAAATCAAGGTATATACTTTCAGAATTTGTAATTCAGTCGATCACTTATGAAGTTAAATATATTTTGTCATTGACAAGAAGATGTGTTATTTATAAAGTGTTTGTGGTGGCGGTGTAGGGAGCTTGTTCCGTAGCTAGAAAGGAAAAAAAAAGGTGTTGCAAGGAGCGCGCTTTGCACTGCAGAACATCAAAACTTATGACTGAAAAAAAATCGGCCAAAATTTTGATAAAATTAAGCAAAGGTTCTACAAAGACTTTGTTCTGCGACGTAAGTCGCAGTTTTAAGCACTTTCTGCTCCCGGTTGTAATAGCATCGGATTAGGAACTAGAGGGTTGTGAGTTCGAATCGAACAAAAGACCGTAGTGTGCAAAGGGGACTGGTGCACGTTAATATCCGTTGTGGCCAAATGTCCCAACTTTCTCTTGGTGTGAAAGTTTGGAGAGCGGGGTTCCAGCTCAGTTGTAACCGTCACCTGATGTGGTTCAAAATTGCGTGTTGTTCTCAAATCTTTCCCTTTGGGATTGTCCCGGACGTCGCCAATAGCTCCTTGTGTTGCTCCAGTGCGATGTTAATTAAAATACCTTCCAACCATATTATTGAGCAGTGTTAGCAATTTGGAATAGAAAGTCAGGCGTCAATAGCACTTGAACAATTTTTTTAGTTGCCAAAACACTCTCAACTTACAACTCGTATATGCATTTCAGAGCATCGTCGGTTTAAAAGTGAAACGCACTATGTCAAAATCTTGAAGATATGATTTTTAAATTTTTTTCTAGACCAGGTTGTGATGATCATACTGAAGTCCACACACTGCGTCATTCTTTTTTGTATGTTTGTTATGTTTCTTGGGGTAATGCAAATTATTTACAAAGTTACTACGTGTTACCCTAATTATATTCCGAATGCCACTTCAATTGTATCACATTCCTTTGTTCAAAGGCGATTCAGCTTATTGGCGCTAAAACGTTTTCGCTCGTGCGTTGATTTTTATCTTCCAGATTTCTCATTGCTTTCTGTAATCAATCAATGAAACTGCTGAAGAAGTCCAATAGTGGCGATCTCTCCCGTGCAGTTTTAGTCGTATGCAGATCCATAGCCCAAAAGGGTCAATTTTTTATCGTTTTTCGGTTGCTGCCATTCGACAATAAACAAATAATTTCGATTTCCATGCCACATACGTCACTGATAGATAAATTAACGCAGGCATATTTAATGTTTTTATTTGTATACATTTGATTTGTTTGGCAGACGGACAGTTGATTTTATTCAAGATCTGATCAAAAATTTTACAAAATAATGCAAAACCGTGTTGTTACAAACTGAAGTTTGATTTTTTTTTTTTTTTTTTTTTTTTTTTTAAGATTTCATCATGGTTTTATTTTTTACTTTTTATTTATTGGCCACATTTCCCATTTATTTTAAATGCGAACGCTTTTCAAGTAACCTTCGTAGAAATGAAAAACTGAGCATTTCTGGGAATTAAGGCTCTGAAATGCATTTTTTATCACACCCAAGGATTTCCATCGTCACGGAAGTCAGACACATTAATAAAGAAAACTTCATCTTTACGATCTTAAAGGCTTTTTATTCAGGAGCGGATGTTAGGAAGAGGCTTTCTCTATGAGGAGGCGTCAGGAGACTTCGTTTTCCTCGCGCACATACATCCTTGTTCTTAAGTAAAAAGCCTTGGGCGTTTTTCGTTCCAAAAGATTTTTAGAACGAATGAAAGCCTGTCACACAATAAACTTTGCAAGTGCGTAAAACGAAAATCCGAATATGGTATATATACCCCGAATCCCCTGATTCACTGGTGGAAAAAAAATGTCTGGAGCATTTCGTTTCAAGTTATATGCTATAAAGATGCATCAAATCTCCATTTATGGATGTCCCGATGAGGCTATATTTCTTTCCATTCGTCTTGAGTTCTGGAGGCGATAAAAGAATGCTTAAATCCAACCTGAAAGTGCGAGAGGGCTCATACTGTGTTATACATTTTATATCTCATATCTGGAGAACCCGAAAAAGGGATTTTTTTCGCACATCGATTTTTGAGGTGAATACGTTTCTAAAATCAGACCGGTTCTGGGTAGGTAGTTAATTGACGTCGCCCTGGACCACGAGCTATTGGCGACGGTCCGATATCAGTCCCGAAAAGAATTGTCCAAGAACAACGCCTCGTTTTGAGCCACAGTCTCGTTGGTCAACAGGGCCGCGATAGAGAGACGTTGGAGTCTGGAAGAGTATTAGCAACCGGAGGGTTGCGAGTTCAAATCCAACCCAAGACCGTCGTGTACAAAGGGGCTGGTGCACGTACAATCTGCCGTGAACTCAAATGTACTCACGTTGGCGTGGTGTGGACATTTGGAAAAGGACTGCCAGCTCAGGTGTGGTCTCGTTATATGATCTGGTTCGAAATTCAAGGATTTAGGAGGTCCCTTTAGGGTTTGATCCCGGACCGTCGCTAATAGCCCATTGTGTTGCTCCAGTGCGACGTTAATTGAAATACCTATCTGCCGTTACAACGCTTTGCTGGCGGTGTGCGACATGTATTGTTTATAATTTGAAGGGGTCCTCGAAATGTTTCTACTTGTCAAGGAGTCCTCGGACTGCAAAGTTAGGAAACCACACGCGATTCGCAACTGTTTGACACGCGATTCACAACTATTTACGTCTGTGATTCGACGTTTAAACTGTTGAGGTTGTAAACAGCACGCAATGAAGTGCGGCACTCTATCGAATTGCTGTAAAAGCCTGCATTGGGTCCCGAGTTGTGCTTCTGCGTCATTGTTACGTTTCCATCCCGCTTCATTTTCACTGTCCTCGATTCTCTTCTTCCCTGCATTGATGATGCGTGCTCTTCACTGGTGATCCTGACCTAAATGTCCTTAATAAGTTTCGAGAGGATTCATCCTGCTCTGAAAAGTTGAAGCTAAGCGGTCCTTCTTAAATGAGACTAAATTTAGAATTCACTTGGTCATATTCGCGCAAGACTTCAGTTTGGTTCCTTTACGAATTCAGACTTAGAAGGATCGCGGTAGCCCAGTTGGAGGAACAACGGCATTTGCAAACTGAGGTCTGATGCGCGTTAAATATGTCGCGGTCTCAAATGTCTTTATGTTGTCTTGGTGTGGAAGATTTGAGAGTGAGGTGCCAGCTTAGGTATTGTTTGTCGTCTTGTCACCGATAGCTCGTTGTGTTGCTCCAGTGCGACGTTAGTTACCTACCAACTCTCTATCGCCTTAAAACATTTACGTTTTAAGTTCCGTTAACCCCATTTTATTGTCGGATTCCGAATGTATTTGTGTGTTGCGGCATTAAAATGCTTGGTGCCCTGTCAGCCCTGTTGAGGAACAGGTGGCTGTTTACCCTCCAAATGGTTTTGACGAGTTATTTCGTCCATCAAGATTTGACCAATCTTGCTAATGACGAGGCATCTCGTCAACAAGATATTGCCGATTTTTTTTTACCTAGAGAGATCTGATCAGTTTTGCTTACTTCGTCGAGACATCCACCAGAGGGGTAAAATGATAGATAGGGCAATTTTTTTGTTGCAGTAAAAATGGGAAAAGTTGCATTTCTCATTCCCTAAAGTTGCATTTATGGAAATAAAGTTGCATTTATTTTTGGCAAACTAAATTTTAAAATAAATTATTCGTAAAAAATGAAAACGACGCACATCCAACTTGCGTGCAATTTGTACCGTAGTTCCGCACGGTCGCCGCACATGAATCTCCGTTCTGAAGTACTTTGTTTTCATAAACAAATGGAATATAAATAATAATAAATAAATGGTTGTATCCAGTAACGTCTATTTTGTTTCAAAATATACTTTTTTTTACACAAAGTAAGCGAAATAAACACGTTTAGAATATTTATCGCAAATGGCGCGAAATGAGTTCGTGCGTCATTTCACGGTTATGTGTTCATAGTTGGGCTTCGGTGCCGGCGCCGCACGTTGAAAAACCGGATGTGTGCACCGGGCCTTAGATAATAATTATGCTACTAATTTTTTGTTGCTAAGTTTCTTTTTCATGCTTCGTGAAACCAAATTTTATATGCAAGCTAATAAGTTACCCTTTAATTTAGAGTTTCATAGTGACTGTATTTACCATCTTTTGAGATTCTGATTCAACTATCTTTTTAACTCCGTTGTGCGCTCTCGTTCGCTCATTGAACAATGTTCTACGGTCGATATCTTGGTCGGTATTCTGGGTGTTGCTGAGAGCGCAGGTAAAGTCAAACGAAAATCCCATTTTAATTTGCTGTAATTTAGATTAACTTAATTTGCGAAATGTCTTCAACTGTATTTTGTCCCTTTTTATGTGAAATCTAATGAAATAAGTGATTATCTGTCCTCGCCGTAATGTTCGCCGAAAGTCCTGATGCATTTACGGCAAGTCTGTGTTACGAGAAAGCTAATGCTTTTTTTATGGAGCCATGAGTCTCCATGCATCCACTACTGACTGAATAATCAGCTACTCTGCATACAAAAAACCCTGGATTCCTCTATGTGCACAGAGAGCAAGATACAGTTACAGTTAAAAGATAACAGATTTGTATGGGCGGAAGACCGCATTTTCCACGTTCTTGAGCTGAGATACTAAGTAAACTTGATTTTTCGTTCCCTCTGTTTGATCTGATGGCGTTTATTGATTTAGATCTGTGTTTGTTGAGTTGCATCGATCCTTAAGAAGATGTAGGTACCGAGCACTTCGATTTTCTGGGCTTTGTTTCATTTGGTTTGATTACGCTTTGATAAGTATTGGGAAGTCTAACTTTCGTTTACTGCTTGGAGGAATAGTTGGATCGAGGCTTTGAGTGATTTTCCCGTTCTTTTCCCTCTTCGGTTTGATCCCGTACCGTCGGCAATAGCCCGTTGTATTGTTCCAGTGCGAAGCTAATTAAAATACCTACCTACCTACCTTTTCTTTTCCCTGAAATTTACTTTCATTCTCAATCTACGTCTCAAACTGTTCTAAAGCTTTGCCTTTGAGTAACATATATTTCCCGATGTGTGGATTACTTAATTTACAAATAATCCTGTCATTTTTGAAGATCAAATTAAATTCCTCATCCACTTTTAGTAAAATTCAATCCACTCGCATAATTAAAACATCAAATGGACATAACTCATAGGATTCTAGAGCCTAACTACAAACCATGAACATGAAACGAATTTGAAAGGACATGCCTATTATTAGCTATCCACACATTCCAAGCACAAGAACTTTGCGAAAAAGTTTTTATTTTCTATAAATCCTACAAACAAATGTTTCAACTTTCAGCAAAATGTTTCAAACAAGCAGGACAATGCGAAATGAGACAAGCGTTTGCAGCGAAAGTATTTCCTATTAGCTTAAATTTATAACATTTATCGTCACATGTCTGAAAACGAGTTTCCAATTTTGTTAGTCATATTTTATCTTAAAATTAGTGTCCAGAAAAAAGACTTAATAAGAGCATATTATAAATGACCACATAGACAAAAGGGCTTTCTTCCACTATATAGAATCTCACTAAAATTTACGATTAAATGAATGGTTCGAAACAGAATTAACGGAAAGAGCTTTTAAAGGTATTACAAAAAGTGCGCTGTAAATCTGTATGCTTTAGTTTTATCATAAATTTAATTGGAAGGGTTCGGGGTATAATATTAAGTTTATTGTACTCATTGGTTTGAAGACCACTGTCTAGACACAAGGTTACAAGTGGATAAGTAATAGAAAAGAACCCATATTACTGCAAGGTATAAACTATATCATTTCGCACTTGGAACTCCAGACTACCTTAATTGCACAACTGAAACGATAGCACGCTCATATTATTTCCTGGAGGGTAGGGAACACCCCCTTTCTGAATTATTAGCTGAAAATTTCGGTTCTGGGGGCAATTTGGAAACGTTCTATCATCCTCCCAATGGTTTATTCAAATTTCTCGTGCAAGAGATGGAAAAGCAATCATCTTTCCGAATTTATGGATCCAGCGTTGATATGAGCGCTGGTCGATCATGTTTTCGAGGAAATTGCTGAGTTATGGGAGGTTGGTGTTTTTCTATTCTTGCAGTTTATGGCCGAAGAAACGTTTTATGACCTACTTGTATGAATTTCGAAACATAACTTTTTCAAGGGATCTTGTTAGCATCGACTTTGATCGCAGTAGAGCGGTAAGATTGGGTATAGGGTGTTTGAGATGGATGAGTGCATCACATGTTTGATGAATAAAAATTCTGTGGGAAAACCACCTATGTGAGATTTCGGAATTCTCCAAGATGGAAATGTGTACAAAAAGGAAAACATTTTACAAAGGATCAGGACAAACTTACACAGCTCTGGTGCGGTAAAAAAAAAGTAGAGTTTTTGAATGATTGAGTAGGCGTGCCCCCCCCCTGTCCGTTTTCCGTTATATTTCCGTAACTCGAATCTTGAAATTGTCAAATCTATGGCGCCTAACGTTCCACGGTAGCCTGGTTGGAAGAGTAACGGATTAGCAACCGGAGGTTTGCGAGTTCGAATCCAACTGGAAACGGGTCTGCAAAAATAGGCTCGTTTAAAGAGGGCTCGTGACGGTAAAATCAGCGTTTTCCTCACGTTGGTGTGTTGTAGACGTTAGAAGAGTGGGATGCCAGAACAGTTGCCTCGACATCTGACCTTGGTCAAAATTACGTGTTGTCCTCATCTTTCCCTTGGGGATTGATCGTGGACCGTTGCCAATAGCATGTTGTGTTGCTCCAGTGCGACGTTAATTTTAATACCAACTTATAGCACCTTTAGAGTCTAGCATTCGGTGCTTTTTATGACTTCAAATCTTGACATGCTTCTGGCGAAGCAACTTTTTGAGTTGTAGCTCGTTTGAACCGGGAGTGCGATTATGTTCTATGGTTTAAAATATGGTCTTCCAAAAATACTTCGCTTATAAAATCACAAGCATTTTTAAATGCAAAAGATTGAGAAAAAAAATTGTGTGCTTCGGTAATTTTTAAATTTTAGAATTTTTGACGATTCTTCTGGAAAATAATCAGATAATGTTTGATAAATAGGCAAAATAGCTTGATACCTTCAACAATTTATTTACCGTTTTAACGATTAAAGTGGTTTCATATTAATTGTTGAGAGATTTTTCAATATGAATCCTTGTGTAGTTCTGTAGATTTTCAATGAAACCACTTAAGTGCAGCCTTCCCTCCACCTCTATCCAAAGTTACACTGGCCCAAAGCTCGCCCAGCACGTAGAATTACGACATATTGCGAACCCCCTCTTCTCGCTCAGGCGCCTTTGGTCCCAAGGTTATGTCAGGTACGAACATCCCAACGCTATATTTATCTTCTGGATGTTGCTTCTAGTTCTGAAATCACTTGTCAAAACAGTTGAAACTTTTCGGGCATGACTCCCCCAGCACTGTTGGGTCGCGGTAGCAATGGATTAGCAACCGGAGGTTTGCGAGTTCGAAACTCGATCTACCAAAGACCGTCATGTTCTCGGAGGTTGGTGCACTTTACATCTGTCGTGGCCTCAAATCTCCTCACGCTGGTGTGATGTGGAGGTTTGGTGAGTGGAGTGCAAGCTCATGTGTTGACCTCGTCATCTGACCCCGGTTCGAAATAACGTGGTGTTGTCCTCGGATCTTTATCTTCGTGTTTGATCCCAAATCGTCTCCAATAGCCCGTAGTGTTTCTCCAGTGGGACGTTAATTAATATACCTCCCTACCCCCTAAATATGGCCCTTGTGCCATAAAACCCCATCTCTGTTCCGATTTTGAAGAAGTATTAACGTCGAAATTAATGATCCACCCATTAATTTGCAAATGGAAATTATTAAAACTGGATATTTGTAAGATATTTGACTTCGATAAAGATTCGTTGATTATTCCATCTTTCACTGCTAAACGTTTCTCTTTGAATACAAATGGAGCTCGGAAAACATATGCGGAATTATTTGCTTCATTATCTATTCATAATTTTGATGCAGAAGTTGAAAAGATTTTTCATCCGTTTTAACTACAAAAAAAATGTAAGAATTGCTTTTGCGAGAATTTCTCCTCATATGCATGGGGATTCAGAATTACTTTCACATTAAATGCAATACAAAAAAAAAATTTTAAAGGTGCATTTTTTTTTATTTGGAAATTTTCATTTTCACCTGGGAGACTTCAAAAGAACTTCGAATGGAAACATCTCTTTTGGAATTTAACGTATTGGGGAATTTAATAAATTGCTCGTTCTCCGTTATATGCCAGCCGATCAGAAGAGTAAACAACGCCTTGAGTGCTCGGAAAATTCGCCCGAGGCTTTGGAATATATTTTACAATTCAGTACTTCGTTGTTATTCCCAAATCTAATCTCCGGCGAAATTTCCAGCCGGATTCGCCGCAGTGGCTCGGAGATTCCACGAATGCGCTTTTATTCATTCTAACGCTGTGCTGGAAATGAAGTAAATTCGAAAGTAGGAATAAATACAATAGTGAGAGGGAAAAGAGCTTTTGGTATTTTATTCCATGGGGTTTTTTATTTGGCAATTATTATGCGCGTGTCTAGGCCGCTATCCCAACATCCATTAGCGTTGCAACTAAATTTGTCTCGCTAGGTTCTATTGGATTGCCTTCAGACTTGTTTGACTTTGCTGGCTTGTTTTCTTGTTTGTGTGGACGTCATATATTTTACTTCCAAACCTCCTCTGGGCTCCCTTTAATTTTTAATGATAATTTTGGTACAGCTACAGTCTACGTTTATGAGCGGTGGCAATAACCTTGGCGATTTTTTTTTGGCGCACTTCTAAAGTCGCCAAGGAAAGAATTATTTCAAAACTCTTTTTCGCGCAATATCTCGCACGCTTGCAGCCGCAATGTCTTCACATGCCCCCATAGGAAATAATCGATGCTCGATAAATCTGACGATCGGGGTGGCCATCGGACTGGTCCACCACATCGAATCCATCGCCCCGCAAAACTGTCATCCAGGAAATGGTGGAAAACCTCGTTGCAATGGGCTGGCGCACCATCATGCTGAAACCACATGTGATTGCGAACGACAGTCGGAACATCTTGCAGCATTTTTGGTAAAACCTCTTCCAGAAAAATACGATAATGGGAGCCATTGAGTCGCGTTGGTGGGGTCACTCCTTCGACGGTACCAAGCATCTATTACTGTTAGTGGTCGCAATTTTGAGCATCAATTATGAACATTGCTACAAAGAAGCACTCTGCAAGGGTGTTATTAATAAACAATGTTTTTCTGTTTATGTCTCATTTTTTGTGTTCGTACATCCACGCGTCACTTCCGACCATTCATTCCAATAGGAAAAATGTATGTTTTAGTAAGCTGTACCACACCTCTTTTTGTACCATGACCGTAGAATCACCCTGTTTAGCTGAAAACCACAGGTGAAACAGTGTCCGCCTACGGCGTCCGGTCCAATGCCTTGTGTATGGCGCTGCATGTCCAGGTGTAGTCCTTTGCGCCCCCAAAACACCAACAAACCAATCCGTCTATTTTTCGGGATGTCAACTTCCAAACTAAATGCATTTATTTTGTTCCTACGAACTCCGTACCCAGCAAAAAACGGTCCGTCCTTATCTACTCTCGGATTACGCCTTCCAAGCGGCAGGCACAAGCCGAGATCTCGCAATTTTTTCCGGCCATCAAGAGACAGCCCCGGCCTTCTGTAAATAGTTTTCGTCTCGCCAGAAGGTCTGGATTTAGAACGAAGGGCCCTGCGGCACTCTTTAAAAAGTATTCGAAAATCTCTTCGGAAGACACGTTAGAAGGAGATTTAAAATTCAGCAGGGAGAATAAAACTGAATAAATAGACGAGTGATTGTGCCGCTTTTGTTATGGATTTTCCCCTATTTCGAGATTTGTCTTATCCGTAGATTTGATTCCATAGTGCTAGATTTTTTTTTCTCGATCGAATGAAAGTCAGTTTAAATGGGATTGCAGTAGATTTAGTACTTAACTGAATTGTTTTTATTGTTTCGATTTTAGTTTCGTGATCGGAGCATTTATTGTTTTTATTATCTCCCCTAGTTTTATTTCCTTTCCTGCTCCCATTTTTAAATGGATAGCGTTGTTCGGTTCTTCAAATTTGGTGAGAGAGCGTTTCTATTTTGTCTGACTGAGAGAATTAGTGCGGCCTTGGAATGTTTATCTGTTTTGTAAATTTATTTACATTTGTGGAGGAATTTGCGCACAATTAGGTAAGGGTAAGGGTAATTTTGATTAACGTCGTACTAGAGCAACACAACGGGCTATTGACGACGGTCCGGGATCAGTCCCTTAAGGGAAAGATCCGAGGACAACACCTCGTAATTTTGAACCGCGGTCAGATGACGAAGCAACACCTGAGCTGGCACCCCACTCTCCAAACTTCCACGCCAACCCAACGTGAAGACTTTCGGCCACGACAGATTTAAGGTGCACCAGCCGCCGCGCACAATTAGGACGATTGAAGTGATGAAAGTGTCAGTGTATTACTGGAGTAAGTCGTCAGTGAGTTAAAATAAGTTTTTTTTCACTTCGAAGCCTCAAACAATTTGTAGATTCCTTCTCTCCCTATTCAACTATGTCTAATGCTCGGAGGGTCGCGGTAAAACCCAGTTGGAAGACTAAGGGATTAGCAACCGGAGGGTTGTCCAACGAGTTTGAATCCAACCGACCGTCGTCGTGTAAAAGATGGAGGTGGCTGGTGCACGTTAAATTTGTCATAGCCTCAAATGTCCTCACGGTGTTGTATTGTAAAAGTTTGGAGAGTGAGATGCCATCTCATGGGTGACACCGTGATCTGACCATGGTTCAAAAGTGCGTAGTGCTGACTTCGTATCTTTCCCTTTGGGATTAATTCCAGTCCGTCTCCAACTGCCCGTTGTGTTGACTCATTGTGACGTTAAATAATACCTACCTTATGTACTCATCTGTGTGATTGAATTTTTGGTTTTGTCGCTTTTGGTATAAAACGAACAATGTGTGTGTGCGCCAACCGAGATTTTACACAATTTAACTGTTGATTGCAGCTTTGACTTCAGGGATAAAAGCTAAAAATGAAGGATTGAGTGTTACAGAAATGTATTTCATATGGATAAAATTTTTGAAAATTTGTGAAAGTATCGACTTGTTTTGTTGAAGGTGTAAAAGAATTTGGATGATATTTAAAAACACTATGGAATTTAAAATTGCAAAGAGATTTCAACGGGTACTTTGCCCGTCTGGGGCATTGGGTTAATGTACCCATTTTGGGATTCATAATCGTTAAAATGTTCTTCAAATACTTTTTTCCTTCCATTCCTGAATCGGACCTTAATGACCCTGTTGGAAGAGTAGCTGATTAGCAATACGAGGGTTGCGGTTCAAAACTTGGTCCAACCATAGGCCGTCGCGTATATGGGGGCTGGTACACGTTACATATATCGAGGCAAATGTCCTCAGGTTGGCGTGGTGTGGAAGTTCAGAGAAGAGGTGCCAGCTCAAGTACGACCTCGTTATCTGACCATGGTTACGAGGTATGGTCCTCGGATCTTTCCCTTTTAGATGGAACTCGGACCGTTGCAAATACCCGTTGTGTTGCTCTAGTGTGTCGTTAATTCAAGTACCTACCTCCATTTCTGATTCTCAAAGTACCTTTAATG
The DNA here is from genome assembly GCA_947359465.1 of Metellina segmentata. Classification (NCBI taxonomy): domain Eukaryota; kingdom Metazoa; phylum Arthropoda; class Arachnida; order Araneae; family Tetragnathidae; genus Metellina; species Metellina segmentata. Next base: position 6,531,039 of record OX375879.1, read on the forward strand.
GGTTGTTTGGTTTTATGACGCAACATTTACTTTAAATTTATGGCGCAATATTTACTTTCATGACCATGTTAGCTTTCAATAGGAGTTAATATAACTGTGTATAGGTATGAGTTTTTCTGGGAACTGAAGAGATTAAGCTATGATAATGTTTTTTTCTGAAGTAGCACACAATGCTGCTGCAAACTTATCATTTCTAAGTATTAACACGATATTTTCTTGACAATGCTTTCTTTTTCCAGCGACACTCCGAGCTTATCCTCCGAACCGACCATTCCGACCTCGACACACGATGACGGAAATGACCCCTGGCCGAAACCTCCGCGACAAGAGGACGGCGACGAGTCCGACCCGAAACCACCGCTGAACACCCCCGCCATGACGTCACTGTCCGTCACGCCACCACCCGATCCCGCTGAGTCCACCTCATCCACCTCCTCCTCCGAGGATAATCAACCGACGGGGGGCCCGGAATGCAAGGGGACTCTCTTCACGCCAGGGGGCGTACCCTGCTCCAAGGAAGATTTGGAACTGCTCGCTAGGCTGGAGTTCCAGAATAAGTGAGTGCTGCAATTTTGCCATTTTCTTTTTTTACTTCCAGCAAATAAAGAAAAGACGCTCGAGAAGGTTTTTTTTTCTTGTCAACCCTTTTTCTTCTCCAGAGTACAGATTAGGCAATTTTCGAGGATGGGGTATAAAAGGTTTTTACTCCTTTTTGAAAGGAGGCTCTGGATGAAAAGGAGCTCTCTTTGGAATCCGCCGTCATTTGTAAGGAAGGGCGTTAAAGTCTCAAGAGAATCGAACTATTTTATTTGAAAAGGAATGGATTGATTGGGCTTTTCGGACTGTCTTCCTTCTGTTTGTCGCGGCTGCTCCTTCGCAGGGTTGAGTCTCCAATTAAGGAGGCGATGCTTTGATAAGTGTGCTTCTCCTTGAAGCTTAGCATATGCCTCGGAACCGAATGGCCAGGGTCATCATCTGACCGTGGATCAAAATTATGCGGTATTGTCCTCGGATCTTTCCCTTGGGTTTGGGCACCGCACGTGGTCCCCTCTGTGATAGCAGGTTATGAGCGGTTTTTTGTGGCCACCCACGGAAGGAGAGTGTTAAACCTCCAGAAGTGGTGCGGTGACTGGGCAGGAGGCGACCTCAGTCACCTCTCGGCCATTGAGGTGCTGTTTGCATTGAGGTTTTCTCAGCTTGGTATTGAAGTTTGCATAGAATTCAAAACTGATGCGATGCAACGCATTGTGAAACTTTAATGTTGTACTTTGGAGAGTATGGCATATGGTAGAGTTAAATCGGTTGTCTTTTCTTGAGAATACGATTGAAGAATGCCATTGTTAAGTGGTGGTATTAAGTTGGCAGTTTGGTCCTGTTATGGTGTCTATATTGTTGAAAAGGAAGTGCATTATTTTCATTATTTTGATTTGGTTTTTGGTGGCAGTATTTTATTTCCACGCTATGCTTAAGTTGAAGTTTGGTTCTTTTAAATGGGATGGTCGTCAATAGCCCGTTGTGTTGTTCTAGTACGACGTTAATTGAAATTACCTTACATTACCGAATGGCCATGGGTTTAAATCCCGGTCTGGGCATGAATATTCGCAGCGGTTCTGTAGATATGTATTTTAATTAACGTCGCACTGGAGCAGCACAACAGGCTATTGGAGACGGTCCGGGATCAGTTCTGAAGAGGTCACACCTGGGCTGACACCTCACTTTCCAAACCTACACACCAGATTTCAGGCCGACAGATTTAACGAGCACCGGCCCTCTTTGTACACGGTGGTCTTTGGCTGGATTCGAACTCGCTACTCTCGTGTTGCTAATCCCTTACTCTTCCAAGCGAGCTACAACTGCCCTCGCAGCGGTTCAGAAACTATTTTATATCCGTATATCCAGTGTAATTAGTCGGTTTGGAGAGTGAGGTGCCAGCTCAGATTTGACCTCGTCGTCCGACCGTGGTTCAAAATTAAGTAATGTTGTCCTCTGATCTTTACCCTCGGGTTTTATTCTGAACCATCACCAGTAGACCATTGTGTTGTTTCAGTGCTACGTTGATTAAAATACCAACCAGTCTAATTAGCCTTCGTGCACGTAAGACCTTAGAGGGACAGACCAAACTACACAACCAAGTGAACAATCCTCCTCGTTTTAACTCCCTTTTCCTTCAGTATTGTGATGTTCTTTTTCAAAACCCCAAGCACGAGATTATAAAAATAACAATTTGATTAAATGATAAAAACAACACGCACATAAGGACAAATATAATTTCATCCGGTGCAGTACATCGTGCGTCTAAACAAAAACAACCTCTTTCAGCCGAAGCAAGTATCCGAATGCAATTTTCTCTATGGCAACCCTTCCACGCAGGGAAGTTAGTCGCCAAGAACTCTCCTAAATTGATCGCCAACAGCGACCAGATATCACAAGTATTTTAATGTTATTTGATGTCAGTGGCGAAATCAATGGGTGTGCATTCTGCCCACTGCGCTAGCAACCGTCGAGTTGTAACCGACGCAGGATCGATTCCCGTCTGGAGCATTCCTCCCTGTGCATATTTTTCTCTTCTACGTCAGTAAAAATTTCATCGTGTATGTTTTTTCTGGATATTGTTTTTCCTGTGTCCTGCGCGCGCAGCGTGGCCAAATATGGTTCTTGTGCCCTTACCAACTGGAAAAAGTACTCAACTTTGAAATTCTTTGTATCTGTTTTTCGGTTTGATCTGTCGCTCTAGGATCATTTGTTGCAATGCGAGTGCTAAGGATATACATATTTATTTTAGAACTTCTGTCTGGATATAAAAATACCGAAGTGTTTGGATGTTGAGGATATATTTTCAACTTATCTTTCTTCCGTGACCGATGAAGAACTTTTGCGTGCTCATCTGTTTAGAGAAATGCCGATGTTCTCTTTTCCAGACTTAAAAATATCAGCTTTTCTCGGTGAATCATGCGAAACATCCTGGAAGCTAAGCGAATCGATGAAGTGGTCTTGGTTAACAACTTCGAACCCGTTTGTGTTTTATTGGAGGGAATGGAAAACCAAACCGACTAATTATATGGCCTCATTTTGTGCATTAAACTCTTTATTCGTTAATCTCTTATTTTTCGTTGGAGAAGGTAACTCCATTTCTCAGTTAGCTGCATTTACTAGGATTCAAAACCGGTAAGACTTACCGGTTTTAGAGACGTATTGAAACATCATTCACGGTTTTCTTAGCACTGATATTTCATTATTATATTTACTTTGTTTTTAAAATCATGCTTCAGGGATCGATTTATACGACGGCAGTGTTTGTTTGCTCACGCTCTCATTTACTTCTAATGATATGCTTTTTCAATATCCAAATGTGGCCCGGGGATGTCTTGGCTCAATGGGTATGCCCACTACACTAGCAACCTTCGAGTTGTAGGCGGCGAAGGTTCGATTCCTGTCAGGTGCATTCCTCCTTGAGTGTATTTCTCTCTTTTGTGTCTTTGAAAACTTTCATTGTGTGTGTGTGTCTATTACTTGATATTGTATGTTTTGTTTCTGGCGCACCATGGCCAAATATGGCCCTTGCGCCATTAAAAGACCAAACAAAATGTGGACCTCCGTTAAGTGAGTTAAGGTAGTCCCGCTTTCATTTGGTGTCTTCTGTTGGAAGTAACAAGCTGTTTTCTTCCTTATTTTAAAAGGGTTTGATTCATCCATTAGGTGTATTTCTCCTGTGTCAGTAAAAGTTCCCAAATGTGTACCCCCATTTACCCAGTGTTTGGCGCGTCATGCACAATTATGACCCTTTGCAACATTAAACCGAATCTTAACTAATCCTATTTCAGACGAATGTTTGGAAAGAAGCAAATTACGTGTCAAATTTTTGCAAAGGTTTGCATGTTAACAGAAAAATTACATCTTTATTGTCATCGCCAACACCCCCAATTGTTGTCATTTCGGAAATTGTCCTTAAAAACGCCTCGCTCACTTAAAATCCCGCATTGATAATTTCCTTTGATGTTTTACCTGTTTTGAGAGTGTCGGTAATTTGCAAATCCTAACTCGTACTCTTGAACAATTACATAATCCACTATCATAAAAAAATTTATGAATCGATTGAAGTATAAAATGAATAAATTCTTTCACTAACATTACACAAATAATTATTTCTGTCTAAAACCTGTTATATCTTTTCCCAATCATTTATGGATCTTTCCTTTCGGGAGTGTTGTCAATAGCCCGTTGTGTTACACCAGTGCGGCGTTTATTAAAATACCTATCTACCCAATCATTTACTGCTGAAACATTTTATTAAGTTTCCTTCTTAGCGCTTTTGTATTCTTCACCTATATAAGGCAATCGCCCTGATATTATCACCTCGTCATTGTTATGTCAGAAGCTCTTTATCAGATAGCGAAGGTGTGAAAGCTTAAAATAGTGAACCTTAGTCAATAACTCGAATACTTGTATCCGACAAAATGACTAAGCCCTTTTATTCTATTTGTTCTTTTCTCAATTGAATACTTTTCATTCTTTCGGTTACAGTACAGGGCCCATCTTCAGCCGTCATTCGTGTCTCTGGAGAACCTCATAATGTTCATTGGCAAAGTTCTCGATTTGTTTCGTGGTATTTTATATCTACCGAACTTTTCTTTATTTGGCGTGGCATAAAATTGACCGGGTTTGACTGACTTGGGAGTCGCAAATGCTGGTTACGACACGTTTAAAATGGACTTGATGGAACGTGGGAAGGGAATTGTCGAGAGGAATTGGAGCTCAACCTTTCCATCATCTCTAACACCCCATGACCACCCGCTGGCCATCCCGCTTTTGCAACGGCACCCGGCTCGAGAGCTAATGAGGCTTAGCACTTAACTGGTTTCGTGCCAATATAAAAACTACGCTTTTTTCCCCTTCTAAACATAGTAACTGTTTCTGAGTTCACATACGCTCAAGCAGTTACTATGGGAAGACAACGTAAAAGAAATAACTATTTTCAGCTAGTGGTTTATGGTGAACTCGGTTTTGTCTTTGGTGTGTCTGGAAAAGGAGGAAACTAATAGCTGCCTCTGTAAATAATGCTTCATGTCAAATGTTTTCATGCGACAATCCGTATAATCCCGTCGTCTATAGCCCGTTGTATTGCTTCAGTGCCATGTTAATTAACTACCCAACCCGCACGAACATCACCGGATAAATCGGAGGGAAGGGAATTGGCGACATGTTGGCCGGATGTTTTCTGGTCCGACATTAATTTAGTTTGATGTATTCACTGATAGAGATCTAATAGTAATGGCATTTAACGTGCATCAGTCTACCGAACATTGCCATGACTGCCCTGTAATTATTACCCTGTTTGATGGGGAAGCTACACAGATTAACACTTGATACATTTTGGGGTCGAATAGACTTTGACATCGGTAGTGCTGGCTGCGAAACAGGCTGAATTATGCGTGCGTATGAGTGTGGCAGATCGATGTTTTCATTCTCTCGTCCTATTCTTTTCATTGTAGTAAAATGCTGTTCTTTCACCTAAAAGTGTGATCTTAGACCACATTTTTAGTAAAATGTTGGGGTTTTTTTTGGTACACAACTAACATGTGATAATTAATTCAAAGAGAAGCCTCGCACTAATCTATATAAAAGAATGTGTATGTGTATATATTCTCTATACAAATCGATATCGTTTGACCAATCCACACCATATTTGGTACACTTATATTTTAGAACACTGCAGAAAACATAGGCGATTACTTCCCTGTCTTTAGTCTAATCTGTAGCACTTACGACCATGAAAAATAGCACACAGGCTTAAAGTGCCCCTCAAAACCCCAATTTTAAAATCTTAAGTTTGTTTGCAATAAATGAACATTGACAAGGAAACACGTTCTACAGGAATCTTAACTCGGGGGAAATGTCGCGGTCATATTTCAGCATGACTAAATTTCATAAATCGTTATCATCTTTATGTCAATATTTTTAAATTGTAGCTATGAAAAAAAAATGTTAAAAAGTATTTTCCGTACAACTTTAATGATTGCATTTTTCTAGTTAAGAAAAGTTATTATTCTAATTCACGTTTCAATCAACATTTAACCATTTCAACCCTAGTAACGCCGGGTAATTCAGCTAGTTAAAAATAAAGTATAAATCTATCATTTATTCTTCAATCAGCGTCGTTCCTAATAACGTATCATTTTAGTCCAATCTCGTGATCTAGAGTCTGAAACGAAGTCAATGCAGAGTTCAATCGACGGGACAATACTTTTTCCAATAACTACGAAATTCCGAAGTAGAGTAGAATTGCCTCTACTCCACGGACACTCACATAATGACTAAATAACCACATCGATTGGTTGGAAGAATACTAGGAAAGATTCTATTGGTTAAGAAGACCAAAACTGGTTAGAAGTCATGCAGGGAAGATTGGTTGCATGTTGCAGACCGTACACCCTCCCACTGTACAACCCCTCAAACGATTGATCCGTTCACGTGCCATTGATGTTATTTTTTGCATCCGAATGTATAGGGTGCTGGGCACCACGTAAGGAGGGCGGCGATACCATAGGGAACGTAGGTTTAAGAGGGATGGAAGGTGTGGAGAATTCTTGCACTGAAAGGTGCAATCTGTATCCCGTTAAAAAGCTATGAACCTTTTCAGAGTGCTTAAGGTGTACAGTAATTGTGTTAAAGAAATGATAACGATATATGCATTTGTGCAAGTGAAACACTTGAGTATTCACGGTACATAAATTGGGGTTGACGCGAAAGTTCGTCCCGTTTTTGGAGCTAGATGGCGTTGCATCTCAAAACCGAAGTGTTACATACTTCACACGTGTTAAGTTCTGAGGTTTGAAAAAAATATTTTCAGGGAGTATTTGGAGGGGAAATTTTGTTATGGGTTGATTTTAAATTTTGCTAAGCACTATTAAAAATGGCAGAAAACAAGGAGCATTTTCGACTTAGTTTGCTGTTTTATTTCCGAAAGGGCAAAAATGCTTCGCAGACGCAAAAGAAGATACGTGTTATGTATACCTGTAGGGCGTTGACGATTCCACGTACCGTAAGTTTCGGAACGTTTCGTACCCTGGATCTGTTTAAACATGAACCTCAGATCTATGAGTGCGGGATGATGCAGCTCACGGAGTTATAGAGAAAGTTTATCGAACAGAACTGTACAAACTTTTTGATTCAGTGTTGCTACTTGTAAATAAATTAATTCTTATTTTATTTTTGTCAAAAAACGGGGAGAACTTTTGCATTACCCCAAAGGAACATTTTGTGGCATATGCGAAAGAAAACCTTTAATACCTGTTCTTTTGAATTTATTTCAATTTGAGTTGTGTCTAAGGGCGATAAAAAAAGAATGAAATCGTCTCGCTTAGCCGGCAGTTAGGATCGCAGAACGCTTCTTTTTTGTGTGTGCTTGCCTCAAATACCATCCACCCGCCTTTGATGCTTCCATTGAATACCTGATAGGAGCAAAGCGGAGAACAAAGCTTGGTACCAGTTCACGGAGCGTCCGGATTATGTTTCGCTACTGAGCGGCCGGTTTTGTTTTGGACGGCATGTCACAACATGGCCATTGTATGCACACATCCCCCTACGTAAACTCCGGTTTTGTCTTGCTCCATGACCCGCTTTCGCCATCTTACAAAAAGTGTTTTGTCGACATTTCTCCCAAGTTCGCCAAAAAAAGGACTAAAAGAGCACAGTCGACGGCCTGAATCATTCATCCGTGCTGGGGAGATAAAGAACGGAGTGAACTGCCATCAGGAGAGGAAAAGATATGTGGAAAAGCAAATGCAAAACGGGATCGTCGGGAAAAAAATGGTCCAACCATTCTCCTCGCCTCCCTTCTCGATCTGCGCTCACTGACTTGTGACAAAGATTCATTTCCGTGTGCCGCAGTCCAGTAGCGATCTCTACACCAGAGAGGACAGACCGTGTTTCCCGATCTCTGCTCAAAATTCAATTCTCACGTCGCTAATGCGTAAACAATCGCTGTTTACTCCTCCGCCGTCTGCACCTTATCTAAGTTGGAAGAAGTGACGTTATTTTTTTCCCTCCCTTCCAATTCGTGGATCGATCCGGGATTTGTCTCCCGTTTTCGAGAGAGATGTTACTCGTGCCATCGTCGTCGTAATCCAATAACTGGATCCCCCCTCGGGCAAGGCTTCCCTTGCGTCGTGCAGATGAGTCAGCAACGTCGTCAGTATGGGGTGCTCTGCCTTGGCGATGAGGACGAGATGCAGAGGTGACGTATGGGTTCCATTTCGTTTTGACTGATAAGTGGTGACGTTTTTCGGATTGCTTGTGTCGAGAATCCGGGTGAACAATTTTGGATTTCGATTAACGCGAAATTGGATATGCCGAGTCAATGATTTCTTTAAAGAGGTATAGTAAAAATAAGTGTTCAGCATCTAGTTGTGAGACTTGTTCTTGCAAAACAAGAGTTAAAATTTTTTTTTATGTAAGTGTTTGTAAGCTTTTTGGAATAACATTGAAAAATGTATACCTTCAATGTGTTATATCGTGTTTTCTTAATCTTTAGACTGCGACCGGTACAGCAGTTGTACCTTGATCGCGACAAGAAAGTATTTAGACTACGGTCAGGTACAGTAGCTGTACCTTGTAAGTTATAAGACTCGTGCCAATAAATAATGTAGACTACAATCGGTACAGCAGTTGTACCTTGATCGCGACAAGAAAGTATTTAGACTACGGTCAGGTACAGTAGCTGTACCTTGTAAGTTATAAGAATCGTGCCAAGAAAGAATGTAGACTACGGTCGGTACTGTAGTTGTACCTTGAAGGTTATAAGAATCGTGCCTGTTATTTCATAGCTGTAGTCAAAAGGTTAAACTATTGGAGACATGGTGTGGAAGTTAGTGCATATTACGGTTGCATATTATTTAATGTTTAGATTCAGAGGGATATACAAGTAGGGATTTTTGCATTTAAACTGTTTTCTTTTTATGAAACAATTTGCGTAATTCACCTAGTTACAAAATTCAACTGACCCTTCTCAAATTGACATTAGCATTAAAAACCTAATGTACATTCCTAGTCTTCCTTGTGTTGACTTTGTTTAAAATTACGTGTTCTCGAATTTTTACCTTGGTGTTTGATCCTGGACAGTCGACAATAACTCATTGTGTGGCTCCCGTGCGACGTTAATTAAAATACCTACCTACCTTGTATTGAAAGTAAAGTTGATTTACTATTATCGTTATAAAATTAAATTATTTCCTGACGAAGAATTTTAAATGTAGAGTTTTGTGTATGTTTCAGTAAGTTGTCATTGTTTAATTAGAAGCAAGGGTCACGTAAAATTACCTTAATTTTCTGTATCTTTAGGTTAGTTTCTTCCATCTAAACATTTTACATTTGAGTTAGTTTCTTACATTTGAAATTGTCTAATTTCTCTCGCGTAGTAAAATATGATCGTAGAGCGACCAATCAAACCATTCACTTGAACTTTGGATCCATACTTCATCACTAACCACTAACAATTCATCGCACTAACCACTGCGATCCTCAAGCAATTAAAAGACGTGTTTGAATAACGAATTAGCGACCAGGGATTGCGAGTTCGAATCCAACCAAAGACCGTCGAAAAAAGGGGGACTGTTGCACCTTAAATCTATCTTGACTTCAAATGTCCTCACGTTGGCATGGTGTGAAAGTTTGGAGAAAAGAGAGTCCAGTGTGACCTCGTCATCTGACTGGTGTTGTTCTTGGATATTTCCCGTCGAGTATGAACGCGGACAGTCGCCAATAGCCCAGTGTATTGCACCGGTGCGACGTTAATTAAAATACTTACCTAGCTCAAGCAATAAAAAGTTATCTAGCTATTAAAAGAAGGCCATGTAAATTAACTGAAATACATTCGACTCTGAGAAAAAACTACATTGATAAAATTATAATTAAAATCAATTCAATTTAAAAGAAGGTTCATGTATATTTGGAAATGCATTTGAATATGCAGTTTACGTCCTTATTTCATGTATATATCTTATCTCTATCTTAGCAAGTATCGTGATTGCTCTAAACTGCTGTTTCTGAAGGCATAACTTTTCTTCCGACTATATAAATTGACACCTGTCTTTCTGATTCCGCTAAAAGTTGAGCTCAGCGATATTTTTTGTTAAAGTTGAATATCACGCTTTTTTCCTGATTGCTATACCTTAATTTGCTTAGAACAGCATTCCTTATCGGGTGCCGAGAGTTTACGTACGGTCATCCCTTGTTTATCTACAAGAATATCCCACGGTTTATGTCCACACCGCTTAATCCCCACTCGATATCTTATCGCTTTCTGCCGCTAAGCCAATAAGTGTCAGACAGTCCGAACTGTATTAGTTGCTGTTGACCGAAAACAAGTATTATCTTTGGACTTTGTGCGAAAAAAAGTTTTCACCTTTTGTCATGAAAGAACTGAAAAAGTAAGTGACATTTCATTTATAAACACAGAAAGATTTAATTATTTCATGGGAATTTTAGAAATGTCTCGTATGTGAGTACATGCAAGTTCTAACATATAATAGAATTCAGTGAAAATGATTATGGAATCCTTTTTACTTTATCAAATGAAAACCGAAATAATATCGACTCTTCTGCAGTCCATCCTTTCAGCCTGTCGAGTGAGATAAAAACAAGTTTACATTGTGAGGGGAGCCCATAATAACAGTAAAGAAATCAGAAAAATGAAAGATGAATTGAAGAACTCCATCAAATTTTCTTTATGCATCGGAGAACTGTTTTCCGTTCCAGGTTGGGATTTATAGGCCCGAGAATGAGCTGTAATTTCTTTTGTCTGTTAGGATCGATCTTGAGCCCTCAGAAATAATCACTCGCTTTCAAAACAATTCGATTACGGGATGGGTGCCACGTTCCAGAATATTTATTTTCAACTGAAGCAAATGGGGTATTTTTTTTTCCTTCAATTTAAACCTATAGCGATGGGTTATGATGAACGGTCTGTTATGTTGGTTATTCCGCTGTCAACTCACGAAACTTTGGAAGCTCGTATGTCTCATGGAATAACATTTATTTCCATTATTTACCCTTACGGGATTGACTTGAAGTTTTCTTCGTCGTTGTCTAGTTTATTGTAAGAAGAGTAAAAAGTGTTGGACGTCTTTCTTTGTCTTTTTATGACAGCCGTGGTGGTTTTCTTTTTTTCTTTCTCGACTTCCAATCCAATTTCAGTTAGTGGTGGTAAGTGCTTTTGTAGTCGAGTGATTAACTCTCTGGCATGCCTGCCAATTTTTCAAAAAAAAAATAATAATAATAATAATAATAATAATAAATTTTAATTTAGTTACTTACTTATTGTTATTATTATTTTTATTTATTTATTTTTTTTTGATAGAAGAAATATTCCAGACTTTTCTTTAGAGAGAAATTTCCAAGTGACGTCAATGATGTCGTGAAAACCTTTGGGACGAATTTGCGAGAAAAGCTAGATATACCTGTAAGAACAGTAAAGATGTTTAATTGCTCACTTTTGTTTAATATGTTTTAATTTATAATTTTGTAAAATATCTTCAAATCAGATATTCTCGAGTTGATACTGGCACCAAGCGAGTAACATTAGTGAACATTCAAACATTAAACATTCAAAACATTAGTGAAGAACAATATTACTTTTTCCTTTTTGGGAAAAGGGTAGCCCGGTTGGAAGAGTAACGGTACAGCAACCGAAGGGTTGCGAGTTGAATCCAACCAAAGTCCGTGGTGTAGAAAGGGGGCTGGTGTATGTTTAATCCGCTGGTTCCCCAAATGTCCTCACGTTGGCGTGGAAGTTTGGAGAGTGGGGTGCCATCTCAGGTGTTGCCTCGTCATCTGACCGTGATTCAAAATTCCGTGGTGTTGTCTTCGGATCTTTCCCGGGTTGATACCGGACCGTCGCCAATAGCCCGTTGTGTTGCTCCAGTGAGACGTTAATTAAAATACCTACCTTCCGTTTTGGGAATTACTTTCATGAAGTCAACTTGGCGCAATTGTTTGCTTTGAGAATTATTTTTAGGCAATTGGCTCTTCTCTTTTTTCTGGCACTTATTCCATTTCCATACTCAAAAATCTTCCCTGGCGCTTCGTTTTTATGTTTTCCTTTGAGGTTAGGTATACTCTGGGTTCGAAATCCTGTCGCGACGTGCATGTTCGTAGTGGTTCGGAAACCACAGTGTCGTTCCAATTAGTCCTCGTGCAGCAGAAAATTGACACTGTCGAGCGATAATCCATCCTAGCACCAACTCGTTGAATAAAACATTTAACTTTTAAAGACATGTGTCTTAAAAATAGTATGTTTTATTTAATGTAATCCCCATAACATATTTTACGTTTGTACAAATTGACCAGCGACAGAGCAGGTTACCAGTCATTCAAAAACAGGGGCGTGCCGAGGGGCTTAAGTCTTTTTTCTCTTTGTGTCAGAAATACCCTTAAGCAAGAATATTATGACCATAAAATGACGATGAAAAAGTTTACATAGTTCATTTGTTGAAGAGTGGATCCTTTGAAACTGAAATCTTGTAATAACCCTTGCAATGCCCTGATACGCTTAGCTTTACCTAAGCAACTTTAAAATTTGGGTTAACCGTTAGATAAACGGAACTTTCTAGTTATTTGTTAGTGTACTTAGTAATTTTTTAGCATTTTTAATTTTGTGGATACTAGAAAGCTTTAGACGAACGGCCGTCGAAATTCAAAAATACGTTAATAACATAACTTGGCTTGTGAAAGTCTTAAGATAGTTGGGAACTTTAAAAATAAATAATTTTTTTTACTAATACTCGTTATAAAAGATAAAGGAATTTTTAAGTTCTTTCGTAATGTAACGTTGATGAGATAAGTTGTTCGCATAAATTTGTTTAAAAGGAAATTGGTTTTCTTCGAGAGGATGAAAGAAATTGATTTCTCCCCTAAAAAAATGCAGGTATTAAAAGTGAGTTTCGTTATTTTATTTCTTTTACACATGGGGGGGCATTTTTCGACGCTGCAAAATGCTCGTTTTTATTTTTAAGCGTAGTGGTTTTTGAAAGGAAAATATTTTTTTAAATATACGAGGCGATTCACAGTTAATGTTCCCACAGAAAGTCTTTCCTCTTCCGTGGAATAAAAATTGTCTCAACATAAGACGATGCCGTTTGAGACAGCGAATGTTAAAGATTTGAATCATTTAATTAAATTTTATAAAGTTTAATTTAACAAAACAATTCTAATCTAGTTTTGTGACAATTCTTTGAGTTGTGACATCGGAGGAAATAAATTGATCGTTTGAAATACATGTCGAAAGTATACGTCCTGCGAATTTTTTTTCTGGAGATTTTTCGAAATTGAAAACTAAAATATCCACGTGTAGAGGCATCTTAAGTTCAGGAATAAACTCTGAAACAAACTGGAACGCGTTAACCTTCATTGTATTCAACATTTCCAAAACATCATTTCGAATTTCGGCTAGTTGTGCGTTAAAATCTACCATAATTATTTGTTCTCTGTCTTAATGGCGTCAAGCACGTTGATTCTCCCTTTGGTTTTTTAAGCCATGTTTGTTATTGTACAAATTGTAATTTCTCGCAACAAAAATACTGACCGCGGTAGTCTAGTTGGAAGAGTAGTAGGTATTAGCAACTAGTGGTTTGTTTGTTCGAAACTCTGTCCCATGTTGCCGTGGTGGTGGTGTTTGGGGAGTGGAGTGCCAGCTTAGGAGTTATCATGTCATCTAACCATGGTTCAAAATTAGGTGGTGTCGCCCTCGGATCTTTCCCTTGAGCATTGATCCCGTATCGTATCCAATAGCCCAGTGTGACGTTAATTCAACTACAATTACCCACGAAAAAACGATGGTTGACTAGAAATTCGTTTTTGAAAGCAGTTCACAAGTTGCTACGATTAATTGGGCAATCTTCTGAAATACTATAAAAGTTCATTTACTGTAATGGAAGATAGGAAGTTTGCTTATTTTTCTACGCAGGAAAGAAGAGAACCTCTTATATTTGGTATTTATGAGTTTTCTGTAGAAGGGCCTTTCATTTAAAGAGTGTTGCATAAGTATTGTAAACAAAATTATTATTGTAGTTTTCTCTTTTCATTTTTATACTCAAAACTTATCAACATCACATCGAATTATGAAGTTTTATTTTATTTCCAAATGTCCTTTTTCAGCAAGAATATTGGGCCGCGCTAGTTGAAAAATTAAAGTAAAGGATTAGTAACTAGAGGGTTGGACGTCCAAATCCAAAGACCGTCGGCATTAGCTCGTTGTGTTGCTCCAGTGCGACGTTAATAAAAAATACCTACCTACCATTTTGACGTTAATTAAAAACCTACCTATCGCCAATAAAAAAATCAGTCGATATCAAAAGTTTATCACATAACGATACACTTGATTCACTATTTAGTGTCTCATTGATAACAACACAAATATCAACGACAAAGACGTGTAAAATAGTTGTTCATATTTTTGACGAATGAAAAAGAAGCAATTAATAAAAATTAAGGACCACAGTTGGGATTTGTGGAATTGTATTAAGATTTTGTATTTCATTCGAAAGGTGAACGGATCCTTTAAATTTTACTCTTTCAAAATTTTATGCACACGAAAATTAAATTATGTTTCATTAGAGTTATGGCAGACGATGATGGTCTTGTTTTATCATCCGACTGTTTGAATATTTTTGTTCTCATCTGAACATTTTTCATGTTTTCAATCTACCTTTTGTCTTTGTCTTGGATTGCCAGTCTCTAAATTTTTTGTTCTTTCATTGGGTTATATTCTGTCTTGGTGTTCGCCGCAGTATATCCGAATGCAAAATGTCTGCTTTGAACGTTCCAACTATCCCCTTTAAATGCTCTCTGACCATTAAAAAATCTCAAACGTGCCTATATGCCACGCGTCAAAACTGAATTACCACCTTCCCATAACCCCAGTTAAAAGCTGATGTGCTCTAAATCACACGTGCAGTTGAGCGCGACGAATTGTAGAAAAAGAATTTCTTTTACAAGAGGGGAAATGGCAGACATTTTGTCTCGTTGGACTAAGCTGTGAAGAATATGAAATAATGGGCATAAAGAGACTTGACTTCAGAAGCGGAAGTGTCCTTGATTACAACAACTGTTAACAGAACTAATGATGCCGAAGTTGCAACCGTGGTGGGTGTAAGAATGCGCTGACTGTGTCCTTGGCAAATGTCATTCTGTCCGACTGCAAGGGGGAGTCGTATGTTTATTGGAATGAAGTCTCAATTTATTCCGTCCATTGAATTTCTTGGAGAGTTAACCAGGCGCAATTGCTGCTCCTTTCACATGAATTGTCAGCCATATTTTACGGGCGAAAGTCGTTTGAATATATTAACGAAGTTTAAAAATTGCGTTTTGTTGAAAGCTTCCTGCTTTCCATTACAGATATTTTATGGTTTGTTATTGATGTTGGAAGAGTAATATATACTTGGCCATTTTTCGTGAGCTTTGCGGATTCTACCTTTGATATTCTTGTGGGTTTTGATCTTCTATACAATATTTTAAAATTCCTACACTTCAACAACAAATAACGTACATTTTAATAAATAATACAACACGAAAGGTCATTTTGACAAGACTGAGGATTGGTCACACGCGAGGGTGACACAGAAATATTTTTTGGTTGATTCGATACCGATGCACATAGTATGCGATAAAATCAGAACAGTTTAACACATGGGACTGTTCAAATTTTAGAGTTCGCCGACAACGTCACTTCCATTAATCTCTTTTTTTTAAATAGGACCCACAAGAAACTTGTTAGAGATAGATTACACTGATACTATTGTATTAATTTTGTATTGGTGGCTAAGCCCACCACTACAGGAACAAGACCAGGTTTAATACCATCTAATACTTACGGATTGCTTGTTGACAATTTCAAATTTCAACAATCATTTGAATTCCATTGTTTGTGATGTAACCTAACAAAGAATTCTCATTTAACAAGACTCCTCACTCGATTTCTATGCAAGTTTATTGAGTTGAAAACCTTGTTTATCCGAATGGGATTTCCTGCAAGCCTAACTATTAGTAGATGTAATGCATATAATCTTTATTTTTATGCAGAGGTTAATCGTTTAGGATTTTGCTGAGTTAACAAGATGCGGAAGTTAAGTTTTCATTCTAACAGGTCACACAAGCTTGAAAAGGTGTTCTTGTGGTTTAATTTCTATGCTATGTTTGATTGTAAGAGCTAAACTTCCGTTATGTAAAAAAATTGTTCTTCATAAAGAATTATCGAAAACGACTTCCGTGTTGGGTTTTTACTGTCTAAGAAATTACATATTGAGAAAGATACTGATGGATTACAGAAATTGAATTGTAATCCATTAAAATACCTCCAAGTCCAGAATATAAAGATGTTTCAGATAAATAGAGGCTGTCTGATGTTGCATTGCAAAAAAATGCCATCCAATTTGTTAAGTAAGTGGTTTCTGGTAATTTTTTTAATACTTTTTTCTGTAGAAGTCTCGTCGAAGCTCATTTGGTAGTAGGTTAATTCACACACACGACCAGTGATACCGGACTGTATGAATTTTATTGTTGAATCATGAATTCAATCACCAATGGACAATTCTTCTCTGTGAAGAATATTACACAAAAGGGTATTGAACCCCAAGGCAAAATCCCTCATGGATTGCGTTGCCCGCTACTGTCTCCCCACACACTCAGAATATCAATCCAAAAAGAACGAAGTTGGCGCCTAGTAAACTAAGATATTACCTGACCTTTGTTCTGAATGTAAAAAAGAACGTAATTCAGCTACTGTTGCTCGTTTATACATATTTCTGTGTGATCCATCTAGAATTATTTCATGTAGAACACACACACACACATTCCACCTAGAATATTCCTTGCAGAACATTCAAGCAAAATTGAATCATGTGAAAAATAAACAGGCTAAAAAAGGCGAAGAGGATGGGATTAGGCTTTCCAATTACTTTTCAAATTATTACGATTAAACACCTCTCAAACAGCAACTTTTATAACACGATTGTTAATCGTTACCATCACGCCATAGACACGAATCTGAAAAATGGTGGTTTCTACAAAAACGCTTTCTAAGTTTTGATGCTTCGGAAAAAATCGAGTTACGAATCAAAGGTTATTGTTTTCTCATGAAAATTGCATTTCTAGGACATCACAAATCGCTTTGGCGTTTTTGTGTGGTAGTAATGTTATGTTTGATGTAGAATATTTCATCTTGATCGGATAATTTTCGCTGTTTTTGTTGATCTGACATCTAGTTTAGAAAATGTAACCCTGTGGTATTCAATAAGATCATATACCTTCATTCTGACACGCTGGGAATTTCTGCCGTATATATAACATTAATATTGAGCTTGAAATAAAATTGCTAACAATATATCTGAATCCACGGTCATGATTATGACGGCACATAAAGATGTATTTTGTCTTGTATTACCTAAGTAATGTAAATAATCAATGCCCAGATTTTTTAAAAGTTTAACTTGTCTCTGAAAATTTACGATCTGTAGAAATATACCGCTCTTTGTGTGTTTGTGCAGACGTGGAATGAGGTGGAATTACTTGATTTTTCTACTTCTTTTCTAATAATGTGATCACCCACTGTACGTCAATGAAAGCACGCAAGGGATCTGACAAATTTCTTCCGTCTTTGAAACGACGCGACGGTTTGTATCCCCAAAACTCATTTCTTGCCCACCGTCTCAAAATTTTCAATCACTTTAATAACCTTTCCATTTTTAGCACCTCTGAATAAGGTTCTTTGTGTTAGACTTCATTGCCACTATTTCGTACTCCGTAAAGTAGTTTTCTTTTCTTAACATGCCTCCCTGAAAGATTATCTGGTACAATTTTCTTGCCCATCGGGGATTTTCGTTCCTCCGTAATCTGATATATTAGATTTCGTTTTGTTTTTGCAGGGTACAAGGAAAGAGAATCATTATCGATACCTTCACCCTGCCGTGTCACAGTAGCCCATGGATTTGTCATTTCTTCATCGATCCTGGGCGATACTATAGTTTTCTTGTCTTTGTCGGGACAGATGCCAGAAACGACTGTCTTGGAGCGTGACTAACGATTTTTTGAATTGGCGAATTCTGCGCCAGTGCGATTACGATCCTGTCGAGACGGACTATTAATATTAATAACAGCAATCCCTTTAAATTATCCCCTAAATAAAATTAGCCTCGTTCGAGTTAGAAATACCGCGATCTGGGAAAGTAAATTATGACTTTTCTCCCTCTCTCTCTATCTCTTGGATGATATACCGTTTTGCTCAAATTTTTATTTCAACTCTTCGGTTCATCCTCTGGGTGAAAAAGAATCTCTGAGGTTGTTCCCTAGGATGATCGATCTGTTGAACAGAAGGTAGGGATCTCGATCGGCTTAACTACTCGCATTTATTTTTGAGAAAGTGTTTCGGGGGCTTAAAGAAGTATTGCTTTTTCATTGCCTTGAACAATTGAAAGCCGAAGTGGTGTGTTTCAGCTTTCAACAGCTATTGGATGCAAAAGGTCGGCCCATTTTGTCGATCTTGAAGGACATTTTCCAAATTACAGTATATCTTATCGAAATCGCTTGGAGGGCTATTTAATAAAGGATCCATGTCCCTTCTGATACAGTTGTTCTTGTCTGGAAAAATGTGACGGCTAAAAGCTCTTCTGCAGAGAAACAGTTTTTTGTTAAATACCGCAATGAGAAACCTGGCATTATCGCATTACCGGATTTCCTGGATTGGCTTTGCATGTCAGGGAGTCATTACAGCGAACATCCTGTAGCGTTATTCTACCGTAAAGAATAACTATTTTCCTTCTAAGGTATGTTCGTGGCAATGGATTTCGACTATTGTGTTATGTCAACTTTTTCAAAATGGTGTTTATCCAGACAGTGCTTGTGACGATGTCTGTAAATTTTGTTTTTATAAATGCTTGTGAATGAAACAAAAAAAAACTATGAAATTGAAGTGCTTTCCCGCGATGTGTTTACCCGTAGAACTCTTTATGCACTGTCTCGTGTCTGTAAGATCGTGAGTTTTAGTTGAATCTTGTAATATTAGTTACATTTCCTCCCCACTCTGTTTCTTTGTTTGATCAAGTTGCTTCTGTAAAACCTCGTGTTGCACTTATGTGGTGCACGGGGAGTTTGCTTTTGTTCAATAAAAAAGAAATATCTTGATTATGAGATATCTCGTCACACAATATCAAAATTGGTCAGATCGCGATAGACATTGCGCCAAAACCACTTGGAGTGCCAAAATTCAATAATTTATTTGAATTCAGAAATTTTGAAACCGAAAACATGCAAACGTACAAAGTCCCAAATCCGGACGTCCGGAATAGACCAAAATTCAGACATTTTGTTAACCGATGTTTTTTTTCTTTTTTCGTTTTGTTTTTCTCATTTTTTTTTCTATTTTTCCAACAATTTTTAAAGAACAAGGAGTTAAACCTGGACCTAATTGTTGAAACAACGCAAATAACGGACATTTTCAGAGTAAATACCACAGAAAAAGCAGGAGACTTGCAAGTAAAATGTGTTGCATTGTATTAAAGTTTTTTTTCCTTTAAAAAATTTATTCTTATTTATATATCTGCTATTTTTCTATTTCAAACACAAAATTCACGCCAGGGGAAGGGGTTATATTAAGAGGGGGGGGGGTTACAAAAAAGGCAAATAATCCGGAATGGCCGAGGTTCGGAGGTTTCCGGATTTGGGACTTTGTACTGCGCTGAGAACGACAATGACTATCCACTTCGGCACGTTGTCACGAACTGCCATTCATTCATCCCTCAGATTTGTCACTCAATATCATAATATGAGCGATCAAATCATACTAGAGCCTTTGGCACATCACTGGTAAGCCCAGACTTACTGCGAGCTGAAATCGGTGCCACAATTGTATCGCGTTCACCCCTTATCTGTATAGTTCACTCTACATCAAAAAGGATTCGCAGTCAAACTAACAAAATTAAACAACCTCCAATACTATTTCTTAACTTCAAATTTGTTTTTGACTATGAATCGCAATTTTTATTTTATTCACTGCCATGTATTCGTCTTTGCAGTACAATATCGAACCTCTTTTCAAATTATGCGATTCCGCACCTGCTTTAGTAATATTCAATCTCCCTGTTTGCCCTGAGAAATAGTGCGTGGAGTCGCGTGTATGTGTGTGAATCATTTAAAAAAGATTTATTCCATTGGAGCGCCATTTTTGTGGAAAAAGTTCTTAGATTAAACGTCAACAAACTTTTTTACTCTCATTGAATATCTTTTTTTGTCTCGGTGACTTTGAAATCACTGAATTATTGAAGAGTAAATCTTTTGTCTCTGTGAATTCACACACACAGAAACAGACTTTGGTCAGTGTTGTCATGAAAACTGAACAATATTTTTTTGAAAAGTTTTCTTTGATCTCCAACTCAAAGGAAGACTTTATTAGTGACGTTTGCTTACTTAGATGAGCTATATTTTTTAGGACCTGAGGAAAATAACGATGATGACCCTGTAGGAAACAGAATTTTCGTATTTAAAATGAAGAAACTTAGGATAAAATACAACTATACTGATTCACAAACTATATTAATTTTGTATCATAATTATTACTGACCATCTTATATACATAATAAAAAAAAGATGTGCGTGTATCTTCTCTATACAAATCTACACCGTTTGACTAATCAACACCAAATTTGGTAGACTCATACTTTCGAACACTGCGGAAAACATAGGTTACTTCTTACCAGTCTTCATACCGATCTGTAGCCATCAAAATTGACATACAGGTAGTCCTAAAAGTGCCCCTCAAAGTCCCTGTAGAGTGGTTCTCTGATCCGTAAGCGTCGCTCTAACTCGTCCCACAAATGTTCTATGGGGACTGAGCAGGCCAGGGAAGACGTTTTAAATCCATAACTTGATACCACTGTTTGACAGAGGCTGCGACATGATATGGAGCGTTGTCGTCCTGGAAGTAACATTCGTCCATTCCAGAAAATGGCCAGAGCGTAGGAAGAACCTGATTGTCCAAAATGTTCATGTAGGCGTCGGCTTTTAATTGACCAAGAACAACATGCAAATGTCCCAGACCATACCACGATAAACACCCCCAAGCAAGTAGTCGGATTTTATGCAAATCCACTGACGTCCGGTACGTTTTTGTAGGGTAGGGTATAGATTTAATGTAATTTTTATTAAATAAAAGAAAAAATTCTTCAGTTTTTGTCAAAAAAAAAAAAAACGGGACCCACTTTGGTATTAATTTAATAGTATTCTTACCTTCTACCGCATTTAGTCCTTATTGAATGCCTTGTATTGTGCAAGGACGTCTGGGACGTATTCAGAAGTTGTTCGTCCACCCATTGCCTAAATATTCTTGATCTTGCAAAAATAAATGCGCAAGTTAGCTTAACTGATGTAAATTGAAGTTTTGCTGCCCATACATAAGTAGAAACATCGTGGGCAGATCTGAAAATTGTCCGATATATTTTCAAAAACAGAAATGGTAATTTAGCATTCGGCTGCTTTAACAATCTTAGATCCGTATACGTGACTCTACGTAGGAAGGATTGTATAAAGCCAGGGTAGGGAAACCTTCGGCCTTAAGGCCACATGTGGCCTTGGTACTTAAGCACGGTCCTTTGGACTGAATTCAAATTTTTCAGAATAAATCATTTTATTTTCATTAATACATTTTTGTTCATCTTTCATGTTTATATATATTTTTAAAATGAACGTATTTAAAATTCCAAAGAAGGTAAGTTTCAAAGATTTCCCCCAGATTGACTAGAACAATTAGAACTTCAGTAGGCCATGAGGGCCAAAATCGGCGGCTAGTTAGATTAGTTAGAACATTAATGAGCAGGGCTTGTACCGCCATACTTGCGAAATAATAGCATACATTATTGAAAAAAAGAGCCAAAAAAATAGTCTCGTTTAAACTCGTTTTAGTATCAATTTTAGTTGCTCGGATACGCGAAATGAATCCACAAAAACACAAACTGTGCCTATTGAATTTGTCACATTCGTTCGAAATAACGCCAAGAAATTTTGATTCTGAAATTAAAAATATTTTTTTTCTTCATGGTGTTTTCGTGAAAATCTAGCAACCAAATTCCGATGTTTTCGGCTTTGGTTTTTATAGAAGCGCGTTCGAACGAATTTAGTTTAATTGACCGATTCTAGTTGCTGAACAAAATTTGAATGAAAACTATTGTGAGAACCTTTGTTTCACAATAAGAGTTTTAGTGGAAAAGCTTGACCCATTCAAAGTTGCCGCGTACCACCGGTTGGGAATCCCTGCTCTAGGCCAAGTTTGTATCTCGTTGGAGACAGTTCAACGGATTTGAAATCGGCGGAAAATTTTACACCACTTCGATACCTTAAATGGGATTTTCTATAAATAAATAATTTTTCAATTGTAACTTTTATATTTTCGCTTATTAAACTGTTGATCAGTTTCTATTGAAATGTGTGAACAAAAACGGATTCAACTTTTATCGATCAACTATAATCGATCCATTTAAACTTGATTCGTGAGAACGCGCCTTTAGGTACAAAGTTGATACATATTTGTTTATACAAAGATATATAAGGCTGCTTATATCTTTGTAAGTTGAAAAAGCGTCGCCATTTTATTGTCAATGTCCTCTCTAGTTCGTCCTTAGGTTTAGTCAGTTTCATTCGTTCAATAGGCCCTTTTATTTGTCTTTCCAGTTTTCACCATGTCAGTTTTTACAACTCATTCGTCACATCCAATAGTGTGTCGCATTCTTTTGTGCTACAAACTGAGTTTTATAGTGGTGGTCATTTTCCTTGGGCGAAAGCTGTCATTGGACTTTGCTTCCCTCTCTGTTTTGGACCATAGAGGTTTTGGATTCGCCTGGGAGGAGAGAACCTATTCATCTTAGCTACTGACTGACCTTGTACCTGAGCCACCGGGGTAAATTGGGGGGCTTGGCCCCTTTCGCTTTTCAAAAACGTTTCGACCCTATTGGTCATCTATTTTAGGTAATGCCCTTTTAAGGGATCTACTAAGGGAACTAAGCCCATCTACTCTGTTAGCTCAACGGGAAGAAGTCGAGAAGGTTTCGCAGTGTTGCGTTTTGTATTTAGCTCTTGACCCTTTGGTTTTGAGGTTTCGATTCTTGCTAAATGTCTTCTATCAGAAAGAGTTTGAAGAGGGCGGTGGTGAAGAAACTTCTGAAGATACCAAGGTAATTGGGTTTTTCTTGTTTAAAAGTAAAACTCGTAAACTGTTTCCGTGATGTGTACTTGACGCGTTTTATTTAATACACAAGCTAGCTATTGATGTTTGTCCCTACCGTATTTCACACAACTATTGTGATCCAAAATCCCCAGTTTTTAATATGTTTCCTTGTAACTTGTGAAATGAAGTTTCACAAGTGTCTTTGCTGATATTGATTTTCATCATTTAATTTAAAATATAATACGATTTTAAATTTCTTCACTGTTATCCCAACAGTAATGGATAACAGCTACTATTTTCGATAACAGTTACCTATTATACAATAATGCTGTTCGCTAAACTGTTATAGGAATAACATTTCTCATCATTTGTCACATCTCTAGTTTGGACCATATTTGTGTGAAATTACGGTTTTTCAAAAGATTAGATTTAGTTACTCTTCAAATCCCATGATCCTAATGTTGTATCGTCTATTTCCATTAGTAGTATGTAATTAAGTATTTGTTTCATCCACACACACACACACACACACAAAATTTTCTATTTCCGGATAGTTCTATTTTTATTCACAGTTCCAAATTCTAGGTCCTTGTTGGTGTACAAAAAAGCATTTGAGTTCACTTACGGGCATTAAGGTTTGTTACTGACAGCTTTATGGAATAGACCAAGACATACTCATTCTTAGGAATAAACGTACTATGGAGTGACTTCAATTCCTTGAGACAATTCAATGCCAATAGGAATCATAAGAAACGTTAAACGTTGTCAGCTGATATCAACTTCGGAATTTCGTTTAGATTCAAGTTATAACCGCCTTTTTTTCTGCCTTGCATCAATCTTTCGATAGTCATTTTGTTTGCGGAAGAGAAAGTTAATAGTCAGCTTGCTTTTTATTTTCAGACGAGTGAAACACGAAATTTCTTTGTCGGTGAGATTTTCAGTCAATAAATATGTTGCAAAGAAATTAAATGGGAATCTTACCGAATTATTTGGTTGATGTTAAAGTTGGTCTTGTTTTTTTTAAATTGAAGAAATTATTTTATTCATACTACATAATACATTTAATCTATATATAGCATGTACCGTTCTGCTCGATGGCCTTTCTCCATCCCTCCGGTTGCTGCTTCATACCGCGCTTATACACGTTTTGGCAAGTTTTCATCTGAATTCTGAATCACGGCACGTTTAATCGTCAACGGCACACTACACGGAACATATATTTTGCGTCTGTGAAGCATTCTTGTCTTTTCGGAAACAAAAGGCATATGTCGCAAATGCTGTTTATTTTCTGCCATTTTGAATGCCTACCAAAATTTTTTTTTTAAACTTAGTAACGCAATTTTTTCCCCAAATATTCACTGAAATTTCTTTTTGACCGAGATCAAAACTTTTACACGTGATAACAATTCGGTTTTGCGTTGCAATGCCATCTAACGCCATAAACGAGACGAACTTTTCCATCAACCCAACACATCACGATTGTTAGAGTACATGTTCTGGGACATTTTCACCTGTAATCCAATGAAACTATTCGTTCTTCGGAAATTTCAGATTTTATTCATATTTTCTGTTTCTAAGATTTTGCTTTGGGTGTTACAGTTCATCTGCTTGCGTGTTCACGAACTCTTTTAGATTCCTACGCGTGGTTTTATTGACGTGGCACCCACACGCGTCCTTTAAACTGATTGTAATACAGCATTGCGTAAACACCGCGGTTACCGTTATCTCATCTCGTCCTTTGCCTCGCCGCAGAATAGTGTATTTAGTACGTCGTACTTTTTGTGACCTTCCACAGAAGGTATTTCAAGTACAAGACGACCTTCCCTGTCCACCTTAAATGCCCACTCTGTTTTTATGATAGAGATTGTGTGTTTAGAGATCTCTCACAGCTTAGAATTAAGTATTTATGTGTCAGAAATCTTATTAGAAATTTTCGCATTTGTCCATATCGATGAAAATTGAAGCTGGCTATTCTCTTATTTGACGCTACGCTATTCTTATATGAATTGTAAAACGTTTGACCGATAAGAGCCTTATTTGCCTCTAATGCATTTTCAAGGTTGAAACCTTTTTGTTGCGTATAATTCAATCTTAATTTCAATGTTCAGTTCGAGTGTTTTGAATTTAAAGTTTGTATTTGTCACTACGGCAGTGGTTCGCAAGCAAACAAAAAGTGGCGGAAAAAACTAGGACCCCTTGAGATTATGAATTAAAGGTAGATAGGTAGATGAATTTACATCGCACTAGAGAAACACTAACCCCTCATAACCGGTTCGGTATACATCGCGAAGGGAAAGATCCGTGGACACAACACCTCATCATTTTGAACCATGGTCAGATGACGAGGCACTACGACGCCTGGCTGTTCATCCCTTGCTACAAAAGAAAAGCATCCAAATCGTGCGATTTTTATCCTCCAGGGAGTTTGAACTCAAGCAAGCGGTCTAAGTTAACTTTTTAACTACACTTTAATTGCCTCTTTAATCTCATAGAAAACTTTTTTAGAGCAACACCTGCGCGGGCATTTCTTAGATCAAAATTTCTGCTTTGCATCACACAAAATAATTTTTTTCCCTTTCTCATTTTGTCATCTTCAGGTTATGGGAAATTTTGTTTACCGTAAACCCAGTATCATGATGGAGTTAAGTAAACTTGCCACCTTTGGAGATCAACTTTGGAGTGTGAGGTGCCAGCTCTCCTGAGCGGGCACCTTACTCTTCAAGCTTTCCCACCACGACAACGTGAGGACATTTAAGGCGATTGCAGATTTAACGTGTTTCAGCCTCCGCGTAGACGACGTTCCTCCTTGTGTTTATTTTTTCTTCTATGTTAGAAAAACGTTCATTATGTGTATGTCTGTTACTTGGCACTGTATGTCTTGTATCTGGCGCCAGCATGGCACAATCCTTGCGCCATTAAGCCCCCAAAGCAACCGATTGCTCACCCGCGACTCAACCCATTGGGCTACACGGCCCCGAGGTCGTCCCGGTGTACTGCTTCGAATACGCGTCAGTCGTCGGAGAATGGTGTGTAAACCAAGTCGGGAAACCCAGCCCTCTGATTAATTTGTAATCTTCCGTCACAATTCCCATCGCCTGCCCGAACAATTAATTCCAGATGTGTCTCGCTTTGCTTGGCGGTGTCCGTATAACCTCTTTTAATTGCTCGCCGAATGGGACCTTTTGTCCGCTTTATTGCCGACAGAAGGGGAATGTCGAGCGTGACTTTCTCCAAGGTCGCGGAGTGTTTTATTTTAGTCTGGGTGGGAAAGGAATTGTGTAGCGGTGCTCATCCATCTAGCTAGTCGGTGACCCGTGAGCAGTGACGGACTGGCTCGTGCGATTGGTCTGGGAAAATGTCCGAACCTGCCCACCCATGTTGGGGAAGACTGAATTGATACACTATTTGAAACAATTTGGCGCCTTCACAATTAGACGATGCTTTTTCAAATTGTATTCACCTTGTGAGCTAGTTTTTATTGGTCAGGTACATCGATTAAAATTTCGCAAAAGCCATTAAAGAATGAATCCAAGTTGGAGACTGGGCAGCGGCAGCCTGGTTGGAAGAGTAACGAATTAGCAACCGGAGTGTTGCGAGTTTTGTTACTCTTCCAATCCAACCAAAGGCTGTCGTGTACAAGGAGGAAGGTGCACGTTAAATCTGCCGTGGCCTCAAATGTTCTCATATTGGCATGGTGTGGAAGTTTGGAGAGTGGGGATGCCAGCTCAAGTGTGATCACGTCGGTTCAAAATGACGTCGTGTTGTCCTCGGATCTTCCCTTCTGTTTTGATCTCAGACCTTCACCGATAGCCCGTTGTGCTGTTCCAGTGCAACGGTGATTAAAATACCTACCTTATCGAAAGTTTTCTGGTTCGATCCGGGGAAAGGCATGAATTTGTATTCGTCTGTGGGATGTGTGGCCTCTATTGTGCCTAGAATGTACTGTATGTGCGTGCGGAGTGTAACGTGAACTCACCAAGGTAACGCCAAGTGTTTATAATTCTGACCATGTTGAGTAATGGGAAGTTGGTAATTAATGAGGGGAAAACATTCAAGATGTTTTGTTATCACATCGATGTTTATTATGAACCTTTGTGCTCAATTTAAGCTAAATCCTTTGTAAACCATACTCAGCCAACTTTACGAAATTTTCAAAGATTTATTTTGCAAACAGGAAATATGTGAAATAAGGAACTGGATTTCTTATTTTATTCTTACAAAAATGACTTCGTGCTTCTCAACCAACTGCAATATATCCACTCACGAAGAGCAGGTTAACAGATGTTTCTGTGGCAGACCATTTCTTAAAGAGTATTTGCTCACTCGAAAAAAATAGTATAATAAATATCGAGACTCTACTTCGTTTCCTTTTCTACGGATTTCGGAGCTTTTATCATTCCCAACAATTCAGAAACAGAACGCTATTGTGCATCTGATCGGCTTGAATGTCATGGGCCAGAGAAAAATGGCTCTTGGGGGCGGGTTGGGTATACAATATCGCCATGCTTAAATATATATCTTTGATGTTGTATCGCTTGGTGATTCGGATTCAAGAATGATTGGATTGACTGGAGTATTTTTATTCAGTGGCATAGCTGAAAAAGTAAGACTTCAAGCTCCTATGTCAAATCAGGAATGTTTGTTAAAAGTAGTTTTTCTCGGGAAAATGTCCAAAAACGTTGTTCTTTTACTCTTTCTTTGTCCTTGTAGCAGAAGTGTTTTCCAGTTCTATTTTCAAATGAAGTGAAATGCTTCAATTTTTTTTTAATCCTACCTCTCTCGACCATCAGTTGAATTCCGATAGATGTCTGAACTGACTAAATACCGCTCAGAAAGTGAGTGCAGTGTTTGCAATTGTATTAGAAATGTTAGGGCTCGTCATCATCAAAATATCTGCAGTATCTTAATGACGAAATGCCTCTTCATTGGCCAAATTGAACAAATCTTTATTGACGAGATATCTCATCAAAACCACTTAGAGGGTTAAAAAAAAAAGTTTTGTTTTAAATTTTTAAATAATTTTTACCTGGTAGCCCGTTTTAGGAGAAAAAAAAACGAAGCGATAAAGCATTAAAGCCCTCAAACACCTTTGAGCACATACGAAAACAGAATGCGCCTTTTCATGCTTTTTCCTGGAGACCCATTCACGTGTGCTACCTGCAAAGCTCGACCTTTTGATAATTTTCATACATTGGAAAAAAATCTGACCACAAAGCTTTCTTACACTCAATATAATTTGGTAAACGGTACTAGTTTATTTTGAATGTTTCGAATCTTGAAACCTTTCTCAAACGTTAGAGGTATTGCTTCGGTGTAGCATTTATTGGTAGAATCCTTTTGTTCACGAATGGAATCTAAAATGATGAAATTTAAACTGGAAATTATGGTAATAAATATTTTTGATTTTCACCTTGCAAAAAAGAATTTCAGTTTTTCACTGGTGATGTTTTAAATTGAAATGTAAAAGCTATGCAGTGGACATTCATTTGATTAAAATATGTTTGATTTCATGGATGTCCATTGAAATGGGGAAAATATTTAATCTTATGAAAATCCATTAAATTTCATTAATGTAAAAAATTGAGAGAAACTGGGAATGAAAATTGTTAAAGTTCATAATTTTCTTTATACTTAATTGTCTGAATGGTTATTTACACACTGCAGAGAGGGCAGTGTGTACCACAACCATTCATTCCTTACCGGTGCTTTGGTATGAAAAATATTCATTACTACAGATATTTTGAAATTCCTCGAGACAAATGGCTATGAGAAAAATGTTTTCTTTTCTAATGCTATGTGCCAAACATGTTAATTCAATATTTCCCTTTAAATAGTAGTTCATCTTTTTAAAAAACGACATGTTTCCTTTCTTATATGAACTGTGAATGTTTAGAGCATAACTTTGGATATCTTATGTTGCAACGCTAATACTTCACTTTTTTACAAATAACGATTGTTGTATGTTGAAATTAAACGTAAGAATAATATCAGAGTTGTGATTGTAATTCTAAACTATTTTACCAACTTTTAAAACAAGACAATTTGTTTGCTATCGAAATGCTCTAAATTTTTACAGAAATATTGTTACAAATTTCATCTTATCTGCTTATTAATAAGCTCTAACTTTTAGATTGATTTTTTTTTAATTATTGAGAGCTTAATAATTCAATAACCTTCTGCAGGGTTTGAATAATTAAAAACAAGCACCTTGCAAACTTTTTATTTTTAAATTTTCTTAGATTAGGAAATTAATTTTAAAATGTGCGCCTATTTAGACTATATGAAACTCAATTATTTTATAATCCCCCCAAATGTCTTTGTTAGCTCAACGTTTTACGATTAAGTTTACTTTAATTGCTTCGGTTCGTTTGTTTGTTCCTCGTGTAAATCTCGGTCTAATTGTCCCTCGTGTAGCAGAGCATGCCAAAACTTAGACTCTTATTTATTTTTAAATAACGCCCTGTAATAACTGGTTTCTGAGTAAAAAGAGCAGCTTGTGATATTTCTTTCATTTGCTATACATTTACTCTCTCCAGTATGATCAATTATAACTATTCTACCTAATTAGTATTGATGAACGTTGCAAAATAATTGTCCTTGGAAAAAAATAATCGATAAAAAGGAATCGCCGTTTATGAACTTCCTTTTTCCTCAGATGCACTCCAAACAACAACTTTTTAAATTGGGTTTTATATACAGTGTTGAGACCATTAGTCACTGACCTGAAGCAGCTAATGAAGAAAATAAGCACTTCAGTCAATATCCACGTGCATTTTTTCCCTCCAGTCTTCGAAGAACGTTCGTTAACCGCTCTTAAAACTGATTTATGGACTCCTTCCATTCAAGAAATTTTCTTTGTTGTACGGCGTCAGCACTTTCACTCGCAAGATAGACACTAATTAGTGGTGATGTTCCATGGGAGCTCGGCAGACGCATCCCTTGCTTGTTGTGAGCCTGCTTTTTTTTACGTTATCTTTCTTCTGCTTGGAGAGTTGGGAGTGACTTTAATTGGGGACACTTGTATTTTTTTGTTTCGGGGTTTGATGTTTTACGAGGTATTAGAAATAGGTAGAGGGGCGGCGAAGAAACGCGTGTCGGTATTGTGTGCAGCCGTTTGAATAATCTTATTCAGTGGCTCTGTGCCCTTCATTCGTGGACCATGAGAGGTAATTTCTTAGATAGTAAAGTACTTGCGTGTATTTTACATCGACCTTCTTATGAAATAGACGGATCGTATCGCACCCCGCCAAGAAAAGTGACATAAGTCAAAAAATAAAAATTTCGGGGTTGATGTCATTGAAAAATATGTATGAGGTGCTCCAGTGTGTTATATTACTATTCTATAGAACATAATAGAAGTTACCACCATAAATACTTACCTGAAATATAAAAGAAGCTTATACTATTTCAATAAGTTTTATAGTATCCTTAAAGTTAGAGGTGTACAACCTGCGGCCCGCAAATGGCCCGTTATGTTAAGAAGCAAATTGACTGACAAACATTTAGAATCAGTCTTTAAAGTTTCTACTAGCAGTATTGAACCTAACATACCTTAATGAGTTAGTAAAACACAATATCAGCCATCCCATTAGCAAACATAATTATTGTTTATGAAATAGAAATTTTTATGTTAAATATGTTTGATGCTGTAATTTTTATTTCTAATTTTACTGATATCATTAAAATTTCTGATACTCATCTTTATTGCTCATTGTACTATTACTGTAATTAAATTTATAACCTAAAATAGTTTGCTGAAGTACATATGACGTTCTTGAGACACATTCTTAAAAGTAATTCTAAATGATGGAACATTGCAAATGTTTGTAAACTTCTTTTTTTAAACTATTCACACTATCATTCATTTAGCTCTGTAACGAGCTCCTAGATTTTTTGAGAAAACTTTTGTAAGTTTAATCTTTAAAAAAAAGTTAATATTTTTTTACTATACATATTAAGTGTAATAACAGCTGTACATAATTGGGTAGTAGCACTTTCATTGTGTCTGCTGAAACTTCATTTGTGGCCCCCCATGTCTCAATCAACGGTGCGAGTGGCCCTTCTCCCAAAAAGATTGTGCACCCCTACTTTAAGTTGATGTTTCTCAAATTTTGCAGTTTTGAGTTGTGTCACTTTTCTTTCCGGGGTGCGGTATGCATGCAACTTCGTGTTATTTCTCATGGTGGGAATTTTAATTAACTTCGCACTGGTAGCACACGGGGCTATTGGCGACGGTCTGGGATCAATCTCGAAAGAAAGAATACGAAGACAACACCCCGTCATTGTAACCCATAATCAGATGACGAGGTGTACACCTGAGCTGGCACACAATTCTTCACCACGCCAATGTGGACATTGGAGGTCACGACAGATTTGACGTGTACCAGCCTCCGCGTACCTGACGGTCCTTGGTGGGATCGAGTTTCAAACTTCAACCCTTCAGTTGCTAATCCGAGACTACCAACTGGGCAACCGCGACCCTATTTCTTCCAGTTTATAGTTCTGTCACGTGGCTGTAAGACAAAGTATGGATCTTAATGGTGAAGCAAATTACTAATTGGTTAAAGTGACTATCCAGCTTGATTATAAACACGTGTGTGCGCTTTGATAGCCAATTGACTCACTCTTCTGAGATCTTATGACATCTCCTTTTGGTGTGTACAGACACGAGGAACTCCAGTAATCTTTTCTTTTCCCATGGGGTTTTATGTCTAGTAAACAAGTGGGGCCGCGCTTCCTGGATACCCAAGCGATCCTTTTCTGCTTTCATCTCGTTATTCTTTTCCCCAATCCCTCTTTTAACAACATTTTTACTCGAAATTGTATTTTGTGTTTGGCGCAGATTGGTCAAGCATGGTCCTTGCACCATAAAACCCAAGCAAAAGGTCAAACTATGCACAAACAAAGAAAGTTTTACTTACACAGGAGAAACAAATACACCCAGGGAAGGATCGAACCTGTATGTATTTGCTTCAGCCCCCACCTTCAGTATTTGTTCACAGTGCCCAACCTTCAACTCGTAGGTTGCTAGCGCAGTGAACAAACCCACTGAGCTTGGTGACCCCTAGAGCTTGAAAGAAAAGTAGGTTTAAATTTGTGCATCGTTCAGAATAGTTAAATATAAGAACATATAAATAATTTTGTAACTAATGTGTTTGAGTGGTATTTTAACAATAAAAATAACAAATTATGCATTTAAAGGAGCCTCGAACCTCTTAAAATGCAACTTGTGCAAAAATAGTTTTGTTAATGTGAGTGTTGAATACTGAGATATGTTTGATGTCTAATAACTAATTCTAGGGTCGTGGCTCTGGGTATGCCCACTACGCTAGCAACGTTCGAGTTGTAGACTGGAGATTCGATTCTTGTCAGGTTCACTCCTCCCTGAGTGTATTTCTCTAGTGTGTCAGCAAAACTTCCCTAATGTGTGTATTATTTGATATTGTATGTCGTGTCTGGCGCAGCATGGCCAAATATGTCATAAAACCAACCAACTAAAACCTAATTCCAAGTTAATTTTTTAAACAGAATTTTCAATACATTGCTGTATCTCGATGAAATAGCAAATAAAAATCCTGTTCTTATTTTTAACGTTGGTGGTGTTGCCTCGTTTTAGAAAGAATCCGCCCTTTGCATACAAGGGTTATCATGTCCAATTCTTCACAGGTTCATTGACTGCTTCCTGTTCGCCGCCTCTGTCAAGGGCCTCGAGGCTACATTTTGTAACAATAGGCTGCCTCTATCCGAAAAAGCAGGTTTGGTCGTCAAAGGGAAGAAGGTTCATCGATTGCTTCTTTCAAAAGAATACAATTGTGCTGTTGGACCACCCAAACTTTCAGAGTCTGAATTTTGAGCAAATTAATTCCCTCTGGTGGGATTTTATGTTCCGTAAATTTTGACATCGTAAGTAGGTAGTTGTATTCGCGTCGCTTTGGAACTACATAGGGGCTATTGGTGACGGTTCGGGATCAAACCCGAAAGGAAAGATCCGAGGACTACCCCTCGTCATTTTGAATCACGATCAGATGATGAGGTCGACACCTGAGCTGGCTCCCATTCTCCGAACTTCCACACCACGACAATGTGAGGACATTTGGTGCCACGACAGATTTAACAATCATTTATCTCCAATTTAAAGTAAGTGTGGTCCATAAAACTTATAACCAAATAACCTATTTAAGATACTTTAAGCCCACCAACCTGTCTGATTGTTAAGATGTTAGCCTCTAGATCGGAAGGTTCCTGGTTTGAATCCGGGTCAGTGCATGGATGTTGTATGCGTATGGTGTACAGGCGACTGGTGCACTTTAAATCTGTCGTGGCCGAAAGACCTCTGGTTGGGTTGGTGTGGAAGTTTGGAAGAATGGGGTGCCAGCTCAGGTGTTGCCTCGTAATCTGATCGTGGTTCAAAATTACGTGGTGTTGTCCTCGGATCTTTTCTTTAGGGGATTGGTCCCTTACCGTCGTCAATAGTCCGTTGTGTTGCTCTAGTACGACGTTCATTAAAATTATTTTACCTTACTTTAATATTTAAAAATAAGTGTAGGTAGTTGAGATAACATCGCGCTGAAGCAACGCAATGGGCTATTTGCTACGATCCGGGGTCCAAAAATTCCCGTCCAAAAAAATTTTTGATCCCGAACCGTCTCCGGATGCTTACCTACCGTGGTCCATTCCGAACGGAAAGATCCGAGGACAACACGTCGTCATTGTGAACCAGATTACGAGGTCAGCCCCTAAACTGGTATCCCACTCTTCAAATATCCACACCACGCCAACGTAAGGACATTTGCCACGACAGATTAAACGTGTGTGAGATGTGAGAACCAAACATCTTGCATTTAATTTTCCCATTCGTTTTATCACGTGCCAGTTCAGTACAACTAAAAAAGGCACATAAAATGAAAAACGCCCATGAAAATGAATGGAGAGGGGGAAGAAAGGTCAATGGGCAGTAGTACCTCCCGATCTATCCTTGCTTCTCAATGCCAGAAGTGAGCCACACTTTCCAGAGTAATTAGCCGGAGGACATCTAGTCTTCAGCCACTTCAGTTCTGGAGCACGGGTTGACCTACTGAATTTCGAATAACTTTTGTTTACTCCGTCTTGCTTGGCCCCATTGAGTTCCCGGTGGTCAAAATTTCCAAGGCTCGATGGTGTCATTGCTCTTTTTTAAATCGTTAAATGTTAAAACTAGAAACGCGTATTTTTCATTTCCTCGATGCAATCGTCTCGAATGATCCGTCTGAAGGTCCTGGAGTAAATGAACTCGTTAAAGTCGTATTTGTTGATGCGTCGAGATTCGTATTCGGACAGTGGCTGTCCTGAAGCTGTGATTTTAAAAGGGTCGTATTGCAAAGTAAGGGAGAACTAAGCTAACTCGCGGTGTGTGAATTTCGAATCAGATGAGATATTTTGTAGCTGGGCAAGTGTATGAAGGGATCTCTCTCTCTCTTGATAAACAACTGACATAAAAAAATACATACTACCTACCTACGTAGGTGTTTCATTAATGTCGGCACTGGAGCAACAACGGGCTATTGGTGACGTTCCTCATTTCACCCACATGCTTTAAAAAGTGTGCCTCCTCTTCGGGCATGCATTTGCATGTTCAAACATATCTAAAACTACTTGGATAATAAGGAGAAAATAGTAAGCTAATATACCAGATGTGTCAACATGCGGAAATTCTTGAGGGGTCCAAATAAGACCACCAATGGTGCCAAATTATTAGTTAGGTTATTAATGTCGCACTGGAGCAACACAACGGACTATTGATGACGGTCTGGGATAAATCCAGAGATGAAAGTTAAGAGGACAACGCCACGTAGTTTTGAACCACGGTTGGATGACGAGGTCACACTTACACTGCATGCCAACGTGAGGGCATTTGAGACCACGGCAAATGTATCGTGCACAAGCCATCTTTGTACACGACGGTGTTGTGTTGGATTCGAACTCGCAATGTTCCTAATCCGTTACTCTTCCAACCGGGCTATCTCGACCCTTTAATACACAAATGAGTACGATGATTAATATCTCACGAATCGGAATTATGCTTTTATGTAAAAGTCTAAACTTTGAATTAGAAATAGTGCCACCAAAACAAACGTTACACTACAATTTCGCTTCAAGCTCAGGCTTGACCTCTTTGTCCTCGTGGTTAAAAATGACGATGAGGCGTCGTCCTCCGAAATTTCACTTCGTTATGGATTCCGGGCAGTCGCCAATAGCCCTTGGTGGTTCTTCAGTGCGACGTTAATTCACCTACCTACATCCTCAATAAACAGCGTAGTGGCTCAGTGAGGTCGTATCCACTGCGTTGGGAACCTGCGAATTCTAGGCTGCAAAAGTTCGATTCCTGTAACAAACCGTGAGTGTATTTCTATGTCAGTAATACTTACCTTATGTGTATGTCCATTACTCGATTGACTCGTGTTTGGCACAGTTTGATTCTATGGGGCCCTTGCGCCATGAAATCCAACCAACCAGCCCCACGAAAAATAAGAAACCCCAAAATAAAACCTTACATTTGAAAGCGAAAATGCTGGTTGCGTCTGGGATGACATGTCAGTTTTTGAATTTATCTTTCCCAATCCCTATTTTAAATGAAAAGACGCTTCGACATTTCATCTCGAATGCCAGAACCCATCCTCCATCGCACATTAAAATTTCGAGGCTGGCCACATTTTAAATAAAACGTCATCTCGTGGGCGGCGGAGAAAAAAAGTTCCTTTCTTGCAAAATTTGCATTCGCAAATTAAGTTTCAAAGATGCCGACGGAAAAGGCTCGCTGTTTCTTTTCGCTTGTTCACCTGATTCCTTTTTTCCCATCCACTTCTCCGTGCCCGGCTTCAGAGGTTCACCGTCTCTTTCTTTCCTTTTAAAGAAAGGCCAGCGAAATCTTATCTGAAGCCTTTCTGCTTCGCCATCAGTCTCGTCGTGGCCCTATCGTGTGATCCAGATTCCCGTCTGACAAAACGTGAGTTCCAATGAAATAGGGTGTTGAATGACATGTACCATCGACCCGGTCTGTCTGAGATGAGAGCTGCACGCAGGTAAGGGGTGGGTTTAGCGGATTCAAACCGCTCCCATTATACATGATAATATAATGGCAAAAGTTAAGAAGAAAAAAAATTGAAATCCATATTACAATTGGAAAGAAATGATAATATTTGAATTTTCGAAACCTTGAAGGTGTACAGTTATGATTTGTGGAAAAGGAAGTGGCCGACTGGATCTGCTGTGGGGTGTTTTGGAGTTTTTTGTTATCATTTCATACTGTTTGAAGGAGCAGAGAAAATTCCCCGAACGAATTATATTAGCCCTTTGATAAATATTAGCCACACGTATATATATATATATATATATATATATATATATATATATATATATATATATATATATATATATATATATATATATATTCTTACGTGGCACGCAAAAAAGACGTTATTAGTTATCGTGTTTTGGCAACACTGTACGATCGTTTGTTTATCACGTAGCCTCGCGCCTCAGTTGAATTTATAGCATTATCGGATGAAATTTTATTTTATAAAATTAATGTTAGTCGAGTTGTTGCAGCTTATTATAGATATCAAAGAAAGTGGACAGGACAAGACAACCCAATGAAAGGTTAATTGAAAGAGATGCAAGACGAAATGGCAGAACAGAAAGCAATCGTAGAAAACGTGCATGTTTGAGCTGAGGTATTCTCATTTCGTTTGAGGAATATAAAGACAGTAAAAATACTTAAATTTTTGGAATATATTTTGTAAACAATTCATTCTGCTAGGACGCGTGTCTTCATTGATGCGAGCAGAGCGAACAAGGTTCGCGCAGCGAGCCAATGAGAATTGCAATGCAATTCTCCGGGGGTTAGCGAGCAGGGGCCCCCTAGTCTTTCCTATTATTTCAACCAATAGAAGAACCTGTTTGGTCATCAAGTGTGATGTAGTGCTATTCGAAAATCTCTTTCGACGCTCAGAGTGTTTAAATACACTCAAATTATAGTTGAAAGAAATGGTTAAAACTTGAAAAGGTAACGGAAATGGTTTACAAGATCGCTGCAGTTTCAATTGTTCTTATCAATTGAAAACTCGCATTCATGGCTATTACGTATAGCAATTACCTTTTTCTGGTTTGGTTTTCAAAAAATATTCTTTTCAAGTGTGAATAAACGCGGTTGTGTTCCGTGACTACTTAATGGAATAACAGAAGTGATTTGTGTTCGTAAATAAATTTGAGACACGCTGCTACACGTGGTGTCTTTCGTCACACTGTCCTATCTTTCTCGTACTAAATTCCTCCTATTTGGTAATCTGACCTGATATAGGAATGTAAGTGTTCTGTCCCATTTCAATTAGTGTCGGCTGCACGATCCCCAGCCCAACGTCAACTGAGCTTGCGTTGTTCGGGGTCTTACTTAAACGGAGGATGTTTAGCATATCAATTACAGAGCCAGTTCAGGTATCGGGTAAACATTCCGGAATCAAATATCCAATTGATTATGCAATGTCGCGTGCTGCATGCGTGGTGCTTTTGCTTTCTTCAGATCAGATCAGAATACGTAGCAGGCGATTTGTTGACATTGGTTATGGCAACTTGAATTGGTTTATTGCTCGAAGGATTGGTTGGTAGGAATTTAATTAACATCGGCACTGGAGCAACACAACGGGCTGTTGGCTATGGTCCTGATCAAACTCGAAAGATCCAAGAACACTGCGTAATTTTGATCAGATGACGAGGTCACCACCTGAACTGGCACCCATATCCAAACTTCCACACGACGCCAAGTTGGCGTCTTGTCAGCACTGCCAATCATTACAAATGGATTATTATATATTAAATGGATTATTATATACTAAATGGATTATTATATATTGAATGGATTATTATATACAAATGGATTATTATTATTACGAATGAAATAACAGTGGCCTTTTTCCCCCTTCAAGTTAGGTTTGGTAACTGAAATCTAAAAAGAAATAACCTTTAAGTCTTGTAAATTAAATTTACAGTTTTTCCTACGTCAAAACCATTTGGCTTTGGCTTGGCGACCCAATATTAAAATCATGCCAAGGTTGCACCTTCAATATTTTAAATATTATAGTACACGCGTTTGTTTGAATAACTCCTATTCTTTTCTCTAGGAAAAAAGCACTTTTTAATAGTTTTAAAAAGTTACTTCAGTGTTTGGTTTGTTGACGTGTATTAAAAGTATGCAAAAAAGAATAAGAATATTTAGACATATTATGGAATGATTCTTCAACAAGTGTAATTATGCAAAGTACGTTGAGTTTTAGAAGTCCCGTTGATTCCTTCATTTCATAGTCTAATTAATCTATATATTTTTAAAGGTGATCCAATCAAGACATAGCTTGGAATGGGATTTCTGTAGGGGTTGTAGAAGAAATACAGCAGTTGCGAAAGTGTAACTTTAACTGTTGTACTCTTCGACAAGTTGTACCAGCAAGTTTTTGAAATGTCTGTTTCAGCAATACTCTATTGTGCTTACACTTAATTTACATGTGTCTTAAATAAGGTCCTGGTACTTGGGGTAATATCTCTACTTATATGGTGACACTTAGAAATGAGGTAATAAGGTTAAGAAAGAGAAGTGAGTTTTCAATTGAGGCATCTCAGAACACTTTCTCTTTTCAATAGTTTCAATTCTGAATAGGGACGCAAATTATTGATGCAATAAAAAAATTGCATAGTGCAAAATAAGAATTTGTTGCAATGAATTTTTATGCTTCATTTCTTTTACTTCGAAAATTTTGTTTTTCAAGTAGCATTTACAGCAAATTTCTGTGTAAAGAAAGTTTCTGTTGCTTCTTTTCTTTACAAAAACGTTTCAATCTAGTTGTGAATCAAAAAATTTAATTTTTGTTCCAAAAATTAATTTTTGAACTAAATTGGTTTTTTAATTTTTTGTCCTTTTTTGTGTGGTTTACACATTTGAAAGTACATTTTTCTTTTTTAAACTAACAGAGTAGTATGTCCAGACAACTAAAGTTTCCTTTTATCGTTTATTAGGAAATAAATTTACTCCAAAACCTTAACTGTAATTTAAAACGCGCTTTATTAACTCTGGTGTCAAATATTTATATTTTGTGTTTCTACCTACCTTCTGCACTATATACAGCTTCAGTTATGGTTATTGTATTATTTATGATTGAATGTGTGTTATGAAATTTTTATTAACTTATGATTAAACGCTATAAAATAGTAAATTGGATTCCAAATTGTTCTGGGCTTTATTACAATTTATTTGCGACCAATTCCTCTAAGTTTGTAATCTTTTTAAAATGCCTTTAATTTTAGGGTCTTTTCCGTCTAATAAACAATTTTTTAAAGCTTCGAATTCCATTCGAAAGCACATTTAACGGATATTATTTTTATCTCATGCTACCTACCTAATTTGTTCGCAGAAGCGATCATCCGTGTAATAACGGTGATCACATCAATTCCAGTTTCTCAACGGAGAATTATCTTTTTATACTCAATATATTTTTCTTTGGTTCGATGCCAAACTTGTTCAATAAAGAACTGTGGGCTATACATAGATTGTTTTTAGATATATCACATTCCTTCAGCCTTTAAAAAGATTAAACACTAATGCTGGTTCACTATTTTATGTTACATAATTTTTGATCGATTTCTATTTAAAAAAATTCACGAAACTAGCAGAAAACCAATCATTGTTTTTTTGGTGCCTTTAAGGTTGTGCCGTATTCTGTAAATACTCGTAATCAATGACTGTTTTCTGTGCTGTCACAAAGGATCGTGTTACAACAATAAATTAAACACCACTAACCAAAACGTTTTCTATTTGTTAACTTTTTAAACTGCGTTTTTCGGTGGTCTTTCGTACTAATAATTCAGAAAATTCGAAACATTTAATCTACTCGCGATTTTACACTGTCGTGAATTTTTGTGCTTGCTGCAATAAATTTTGTGATATTGTAACGTCATGTTCGTTGTTGCCTTGTGGTTGGAGCAGCTTGCCCAAATATGATACCCAAAGCCAACCAATCGTACCTTTCGCGTACATTGAAATATTAAAATTACTACTGGGAAAATAACTATTTCGCAATGCATCGAAAGAGATTCATTCATTGATTGAGATCCATAATACAACCCAAGACCGTCGTGTACAAAGGAGGCTGGCGCACGTTAAATCTGTCGTCTCAAATGTCCTCACGTTGACGTGGTGTGGAAGTTTGGAGAGTGTAGTGTCAGCTCAGACATGACCTCGTCATCTGACCATGGCCCAAAATTACGTGGCGTTGTCTTCGGATCTTTCCCTACTGTTTTGATCCCATATCATCGCCAATAGCTAGTTGTGTTGCTCCAGTGTGACGTTTATTCAAATACCAATCCACCTAAGAACCACAGTTTCGAAGCTTCGTTGATTTTATCAATTGGGGGATCAATCCCTAATTGATGTATGTATTCGTCATCTGACCATGGTTCAAAATTACGAGGTGTTCTCCTCGGTTCTTTCACTTAAGGGACTGATCGCGGACCGTCGTCAATAGCCCGTTGTGTGGCTCTACGGCTCTACTACGACGTTAACTAAAATTACCATTAACATTACCTAATTGATGTAACGCAATCGATTAGGCTTGAAAATAATTTTCCACATTTGGTTTGACGCGTTTTTACTTTTCATTGATTTCAAATGCTGTGCTACGTTTTATGGTTATTTGGTAATTTTGTAATTAACGTCGTACTAGAAAAACACAAAGGGCAATTGACGACGGTCCTAGATCAATCCCTTAAGTGAAAGATGCGAGGACAACACCTCGTAGTTTTGAACCACTGTCAGGTGACGAAGCAACCACCTAAGCTGCCACCCCACTTAGCCGTCTTAACCCAACGTGAGGACTTTCGGCCACGACAGATTTTAGGATGCACCAGCCGCCTCTACACCATACGCTTCCAAACATCCATGCCTGGATACGAACCAGGAACCTTCCGTTATGGTTAGTTGGAGATATGTTTACTAACTTCATATGGTCCAGAATTATTCTGGTCTTGGAGGACTTTAGTCTGCCTTGTCCCAAATATAATAAACCGTGGAATCGGATACTTTTTACGTCACTGTTTTCCATGAGTCGCGATTTCGTGCTCCTATTCAATATCGCCCTAAAAGAGGACAAAAGAGTCGCTTCCATACGCTCGGATTGAATTGTTTGCTCGAATTACTCGGCATGATTCCCTCATCCTCATTTACGTCACGTACTCGCATAGAAGAGCCGCTTTTATTCAATCCTTTTCACACAAAAGGGAAGGGGGGTGGAATCGTATAATATTCATCTCGGGATGAAAGAGGCGTTTGTAATTGTTGCCATGGCAACGCCGCCCTCCGATCCAGTCGGTGGGAAAACTCGGAAGCGCGTACCCGCCACACTTTCTGCAGAAAGGAGCAGCCATGAAATCATGCTTCATTTAGTGGAGTGGCGACCCTGGAGGCAAGCCGTGACCCACTATTAGGCGTTGCTGTCTTCTTGGGAAGTTTTTTCTTTCTTTAGATTTGTTTTCTTCACGTCCAACCCTTTGCTCAATGAGATCGTTCTATGTCTCTCAAGAGCACCACTCGCGCGAGTTCGAAAGTGCAACCGTTGTCTTACTTCTCAAGTAGGTCTTGGAATATTTATGTTTCGCTTTTCTCGACTTCACTCTCTTTTTACGCCCGTGTTTTGATAGTTCTGCGAACGCGCGCTCAATCTGAAATCGTTCCCCTTTTACTGTGGATCGCTTCTACCTTGTTTCCCCAACCTAGTGCTGTATTATAATAGACGCCTCACAGAGAGAGAAAGATGCCATCCTGCGTGCTTTCGTAGAATGGAACGTCGCGGCTATTGTGTCAGGCAAAGACATCTTCAAGAAGGAAAAAAGGAAATTGTGTGTGCCATTTTTTGGGATGGAAGTGTGATTTATCATTCCAGTTTTGTGAATTTGGATTTTCAATTGGGATATTTTAAGTGCGGACGTTCCGCCGAATGGGATATTTTCCGTGGAATGATCAATCAACGTCAACTTCTTTATATTTGATATTGGAAACAGCACTGAAAAATTGCGATCGCATTTAAACTCCTCACGCGGCGGATGATATAGAAAAACTGGGTTGTGTTG
Source organism: Metellina segmentata (assembly GCA_947359465.1). Classification (NCBI taxonomy): domain Eukaryota; kingdom Metazoa; phylum Arthropoda; class Arachnida; order Araneae; family Tetragnathidae; genus Metellina; species Metellina segmentata. The sequence continues at coordinate 6,573,379 of OX375879.1, forward strand.
TGAAGATTGAAACGCATTTTTCTCGTTGACGACAATCGAGCTGTTTTCGCTTTGACTCTTGTTTTCGTGCGTGCCCAGGTTGAAATAAAGAAAAGTAGAACTCGGTGATCTAAAAAGAAAGGGAAATTGTGTGGTTCTGTTTAGAGAAGAAGGAACCAACCATACAGAGCTAAACGCCACGGCACTTGGAGGGGGAGAATCTATCGAACCGTCTTCTTTGACGTTGGACTCATTCATCAAAAGCACGGGATTCGGCTAGCTGACCTTATTCATTATTGACGAGCCGTTTTTGCAAGATTGGCAGAGGCCCCGATCAATGCTGTTCCATATTTCTTAGTACCTGTCGTTTTTATGCTCCGTCTGTGATGGATTGGGAAAACTCGGTACCGGCTGATTGTTTTCCTTTATTTGTGGATATCAGTCTTGCGCACTAAGCGCCTGACATTTTGTTTGAAGTGGAACACACTTGGGAATTCTCGTCGTCTTCGGCAAACGCGCTGGCCCATTTCGAATCCCTTCTGAGCCACGCGCTGAGTAGTTTTTTTCAACGCTTGTAAGAAATTGCACTCGGCGTTTACGATTCGAAAAGTTTTCTTCTGGGTCGTTGAAATGGGCGATACTGGTTAACTCTGGTGCTGAAACATTCGGCTGGGAATTTATGAGATTTGTGATGGCTGTCGACAACGAAAAACCGGACAGTTTCGATGAGAATGCTCTTGTTCGCTCCAGGTCTGTGTCGGTTCAGTGCGATGATCATTTTGGCAGCTGGGACGAACACTACTACACCAGGTCCCGTAGTTCTTCGATTTCGAGTGTGATTTGGGAATGGGGCAAAAGGTAAGCACATTTTCTTTTTCCACTCGAAAACAAAAACAACGGCGTTTCTGATACTTTGATCCTCTTTCGAATGTTTCCAACAATTTGGAAAAAGTGGATAGTTACGTCTTCCGGTAGATATGGGGACCCATTGCCCTTCAGTAGAAAAGACGTTATTACTCGCCCTCGAATTAGACAGTCTAATAATCCAGACACCTTGGATAAGATCATCCCATATGCAATCACTGTGTTCGTTCTTTAACAAAGGAATACATTTTAGCCATCAACGGGTAGGTGTGTAGGTAGTTATTTTAATTAACGTAGCATTGGAGAAACAAAACGGGCAATTAGCGACGGTCCGGGATCAATCCCAAAGGAAAAGAACCGAGGACAACACACGTGATTTTGAACCACGGTCGGATGACGAGGTCACACCTGAGCTGGCACCCCACTCTCCAAACTTCCACAGCATGCCAACGTGAGAACATTTGAGGCCACGACAGATTTAACGTGCATCAGCTTTCATTGTACACGACAGTCTTGAGTTGGATTCGAACTCGCAACCCTTTGGTTGCTAATCTGTTATTTGTCTCGGCCCCCGTCAACGAGTAAAACGAATTACATATCGTGGTTCTTGACGATATGGTTTGGGAAAATATCTCATCCAGAGATTTTGAACTTTTTACGTGACATTGGTTACATTATCCATCGTATTACATTTGTACATTATCTTTGTTTAATTTATTCTATCGTTTTGTTTCGTTCATTTTAAAAGGATTGTATCTTGAAATTTTACTTCTGAATTAATTTTTATTAGATTTGTTACGTAAAATGCAACCAAGCCTAAGAAACTGTTAAACATTGAAAGTATTTTTTACTTAAATGTATGGAGTTTGACTCAATGTGTCCCAAAAAGAGTATCCTAAAATTAAATCGAATCCGATGTTTCAGTTACGTTATTTTTCAAGATTTATGACATTTGTATCGAAAAGTGTTCTATTATAAAGTTAATATGCCTCGCGCAGAAAACGGTCGAATATTTAAGTATTGATATCCTAAAAGCTCAGACTTGACCCAGGACGCATTTCAGTGTCAATAAACAATATTATATCGCCACACTGGGCAAACTAACCAGCTGCCATGCATTTACAGTACATAACTGTTCCTAATTTTAAGTCCCGAATTCTGGAAATTAGTACGAGGTTTAATTCTCACGGATTCTCTGGATCAATAATTTACCTCTCTTTTGTTCATGCGATCTCTTCGAAATCGGACCCTTTAATTTACTAAGAGCATTGATTTGCAGGCCACATGATTCTGCCCGACAATTAAATCCGTCCTTTCGTTGCATGTCATGCGAATTCAATCAAGACATTATGCAAATTAAAGCTGCGTTTATTCGCTACTGCTAATTACAGGCAGGGAGATTGGATTAAAGGCTTCAGTTTAAATTTGACAGCGAAAAAATATATTCTATTTAGTTTTCATCAGATAGTTTTTACGGTTATTTAGAATGAGAGCTGGTAACAGGTGTATGCAGATAGTTTTGTGACGTTCGTTACAAATCATAAGTGTTTTTTCTTCGGGACTAGAATAATAGATTGATCTGTCTGTTTTGCAAAATTCGACTGGATTCCTTTTGTGTTATTTACTTTCAGTGTTACTGGGGATTTTTATATCCCATTTATTGTTTCGAGTCTTGTAACTTCTGCAAATTTGGCTAAGATAAAACACACTTATCGATTATATATTTCAAAGCTTTAAGAAGCAAACTTGGTCCTTATCTTAACTAAATATTTTCGCATAGAGGCTTTCATGTCTTTTTTTTTTTTTTATTGAAAAGGATTTTTAATCAGCTTTTTCTGTGCTATCGAAAAGTCTTCAACTGTGAAGCATGTATGAACTAAAAAAATGGGTATGCTATGGGAAATCCTTTGCTGACTGACAAAGTGTTGTAGAAAATATTTTTTATATATTATGTTTATTTTGTTTAAAGACAATATTTTTTCAAGATTATTTTGTGTCGAGTCTTCCATCTACGTAAAAAATCCTGTCTTTACTTTTAAATTATTGATCATCGGTATCGGTAGTATACTATGCAAGAGTGCCACATGTCAAGAAGTGCATTTTTCATAATTGTGCAAAGTTGTGAAGCGATAAGACACTGGATGCAAGACCTATTTGTCAAGCATTCAGAATTTTTATGATTTTAGAAACGGTAGTTGAACAGGAGACGAACTTATAAAGTATTATCAAGCGCCCTTTTACTCAAAATTGAATTGTTTTTTGTTTAAGCCAGTCTTCAAACTCTTTTCGTCGACAGTTCTTTTTACCAAAGAGTAAATCTTTAAGGCTCCTTTGAATGAAAATTGCATTTGAATAAATAACGTTTTTAACAAGATAGTTCAATTATAAAAATTTAGTTGCGTTGCATTTTAACTGTATCGCATATTTCTTGCATTGAATCAAAATTCTAGCATTTTTAATTAGATTTAATCGATTAATCGATCGGTAAGCATGTGCAAAGAGAAAGAGAGAGAGAGAAAATTATTCATTGGTTCTTACTAACCACTAACCGAACGATAAAACTTATTTTCGTTTAATTTAGATATTTTTTTTTTACAGTTTAATTTAAAAATTAAAGTTATTTTTATCTTACGACATGCTTTACCTTGTGCTGATATCCGGCTCTTGCGCCTTGGCGTTCTGTCTAGTGCTTGGAGCAAGAGCCAAATAGGAATCTTCTCTCAACGCCATAAACCTTTACAACCAGTTTTTCAAGATTGACTCCGCATCCCTTATCCACTTCGTGTTATTCCAATAGCATCCTCAAGCAATGACATTAGGTGTATAACCAAAAACAGTTTCTTGTAAAATGTTTCAAACAGCAAAACATTTGTGATTTCCTATCTTGTCTTGCTGAACACAGTTGTGCATTCTTGTATTAGGGAATGTGCGATGTGTTGAAATGCTTTTGAAGATTTGTGTCATTAACGGTGTGTCTTTTGTTCTCCAGGCTTCTGGAATCTGATGCGAAGTCCTTGAACTCCCTGGCATCCGGGCATTCTAGGAAGTCGTCTAGCACTAGCTTGGTTTCGGTGGCATCTGGTGACAGCAAACAAAGTGCCAATGCCGAGGAGGACAAAGAGGAAGATGTGTGGCAGGTGTGGGGATCGGTGGTCAACGAGTGGGACACTTATTTCAAGAAGAAGAACGCTTTCGTCAAGGTGAATACATTTGGATCTGGTGACTGAGTCTTGGCAACTGCTGATCTTTGTGTATCTCGTTGGGCAAGATTAGCACTTTTTACTAGCAAGTTGTTAATAATAGTAGAGAAAAATAGTAGTAATGGATCGAGTGTGGTATGCCGATAAACGTCACGACACAGCCAAAATTACAATTAAACTATTTTACTTTAACATACACTGTCTACATACAATCAGGGATATGTGTCTTTTGATGTTATGATTGCATTAAATAAGCTGAAGAAAAACTTGTTCCTTTTGAAAAATTTAGCTTTTAAAATGAGCTGAGAAAAGCATGCATGTGTGTTCTAAAATAAATGGTCTTGCAAATTCATATTTATGCGATTATTATAGAAGACAATGAACTGCTTGTAAAGTCTTGATGTTTTTTGTTTATCTTATCTCAATTTCGTCTTTTTCCCCCACCTCAAAAATCGAACTATATTGTGTAAGAGAATGAATAATCAGGGAATATCAAGCTATGCAAGTATCTTGCAGTTCAAAAGCAAATAGTTTATTACTGCTTCCTGAATGAAGAGAAGTTTAAACATAATTATAATTTTTACTTTTTGGAATTTAGAACAAAATTTTTAACATGTGTTGAATTAAGGCCAATCAATATATTTTTTAAAGTTTCCATTTTATAACTCAAGAAATTTTTCTTTAAGAAACGTCTTAAATTTGTGTGCTTCATAAAAATTTCTGATCCTCTAATAATTAGTTGTTAAATTATTTAATTTGCAGTCTACAGTTGAAAAATTTATCAATAAAACAATATTTTGAAATAAAGAAATTCAGTTTTATTTGGTAAACCTGACTTATTCAATGACTTATGTGCCGGGCCACTATATTGAAGTGTAGAAGAACACAATATAGCAATAACACAATATAGAACTAAATATAGTATGCACAGAATTAGGATGATGCATATATTTATATATTGTAATTGAAGTGAGCAACATATGACTAGGTGGATATGGGAATTCAATGTAGATTTGTGTTGAACAAACATAAGTGTAATTATGCAGCTAGTAGCTAGTTGTGTTGTTAACTTAAGTTATGAGAATTAGTTTAAATCCTGATTAGTTGTTTTATAAGTTGAGATGGAGATGCAAGATCAGTATGCAGGGTTGTGCTAAACAAACATAAATATTATGATGCAGCTCGGGGTTAGTTGAGGTCTTCATATGTTTTTATAATCAATATTTCCAATTTTTTAAAACACAAAAAAGATTTTGTGCTTTTGTTTATCAGTATTTTAAAATATCTTGTTTATTTTCAGGATTTGGTGCGAAGGGGAATACCTAACCACATCCGAAACATCGTGTGGCAACTTTTGTGTAATGCGCAGAATTGTCCTGCTCGTGAACTCTATACGGACTATCTCAAAAGTAATTCTCCATGTGAGAAAGTCATCCTCAGGGACATTGCACGGACATACCCGGAACATGAATTTTTTCGTGAAAAGGATGGACCTGGGCAAGAAAGTTTATTTAACGTTATGAAAGCTTATTCTTTGCACGACAGAGAAGTTGGTTATTGCCAAGGCAGTGCATTTATTGTTGGATTGCTGTTGCTGCTGGTAAAAGTTTGCTCTATAAATTTACCTATCCTCTTTAAAATATCCATGCCTGCAAAATTAAGCTTTAACTTTAAGTTTGGCTATGATATAATACATTGCTGTGGGCCTTTTCAAAATAAAGTGTGTTGATTATGTATTATTTCATTTAAGTTTAGTATATCTTTGTGTTTGATAAATGTTCACATTTTAGTGGTTTTTTCTTTTATTTTTCTCTGAAGAATGAAAGGGCATGCAAAAAATTATTTGGATCAAACATGCTGTGGGATTTCTTATTTTGCTGTTTGGCTCTTATATTTAAAACACATTTTCTGGAACTATGCCAGAATCTTTTCTGTGTAATGGATTTATAATTATAGGCGATAAAATGCATGTAATTAATGACAAAATAAGAATCACTAGTGTTTTCTAAGTTTTTTTACCATTCTGAAATATAGAAAAAAGACTTGATGTGATAAATTGTTCTATTTCTAGATACATAGTTCATAAATTCATTAGAATGCTCTTGCTTTTAGCACGAAGCAAGTATGTGACAGATTATATTATTCTATAATACATAAAGACAAAGAAAGTACTGCACACTTAAGCCATTACATCTTCCATCTAAAAACTAACTATGCTTGTTTTTTATATGTATGCATTTTAGAATTGGAGAGCACACACATTTAACCTGAGCAGAAAACTGAATTGAAAATATCATTTTTTTTCTTTTGATTCCAGATGATATTTTTCGTGACTTTTTAACTGCTATTTTTCCTTACAATATCATATTGTTTTTGGAAATAGCTTCAGAGCTTTCCAGATACATCTTATCAAATTCTATTTATCCTGTGTAATGTTTAATAATTTTATTTCTCTCATCTTACCTTATGCTTTTCTGTGTTTGTCTCTTTCAAATAAACCTTCTTTAAATTTCTTCACATTAAATTATTTCTTCGTGACAATATCATAAGCATTTTTTAAACGTGGCTATCTTTAAAAGGTTTCGAAATTAAATGATTGCTTCTTTTAACAGATGCCTGAAGAGGACGCATTCAGTGTAATGGTGCGCCTCATGGAAGACTACAGGTTGAGAGAAATGTACAAACCTAGTATGGCTGAATTGGGGCTATGCATGTATCAGTTAGAATGCATTGTTCAGGTACATGTTTTCCCTTTGCAATTTCTACTTTTCAAATTAAAAACTTTGAAAGTGTAAGAATGCTTTTAACTTTTGTTCCAAATTATTGAGCTCTAATATATTTTTCGGAACATGGACAACTTTTGTCCTTGTAGTGGTACATAAAACAGTTGTAAAAGGTTCCATGAGAGAAAACTGTAAATTATTATTAATAATTCAACTGACAAGTAAGAAATCAATGCTTTTGGTTGTTAGTTTTTACTGTTCCTATTAAGGAAACCTGTCTCTGTCCTTTTTTTAATTATGTGCCTTTCCAAAGTGATATTTTTTTTTAATGCTGACAGTTGGTCAGTAGATGTTAGAATATTTTCGTTTTTGCCTTGTATACTGGAATTCACGCTATTTAAATAATTGAAGATGTCAGCTAAATATGCCATTTCAATATACCAACTATCGTTTGTAAGAAAAGTTTTTTAAATGTTGTTCCTTTCCTTTTGAAAAAGCGTTGACAATTCCATCCTTAAGTTCCGAAATTTGGTTCAGCACTTTACCTCACAATAACACCTTACCTCAGTATGTAACTATAAAGATTCATGCTGAGCTTTCATAGATGCACTAAGTTTTTTAAATAAGCGTGTTTGTAAGCGTCGCGATTTAATGTAGTTTACCGTATTTACAATTTGGACTAATACAAATTTTAATGTCGCAGGTAATGTTTTTGAGGCAAGTGGTTATCAATGTAAAACACACTCTGTATTGATATATTAGGATTTTCTTTGCAAAAGTAATAAATTGTTTAATCGAACCAACCATTGAAGGAGCAACAATGGTATACATTCCTACACATTGGTCCCATGTTATGTTAAATTTATCTAAATATGACGAAATGGGGTTAAAACTATCCTATCCTGTTGTGCATTCGGCAAGTTGTCTGTGGCATAAAAATTAATTCACTAAATAATTTGTTTACATCAGTGAAACGAACAAATCCTAGTATGTTAGCTATACAGCTGATATCAGTGGACTTGTCAATTTGCAAAGCAAAGTATTGTTCTGAAAGCTTATTATTAACTGCTTTCTCGATATCATCTGACATGTATAATTCTGTTTTTTATTGTGTTGTCCAAAAAGGAATTTTCATGATTTTTTTTTTTTTTTTTGCATTATCATTAAATATATTAATTTATTTTTGAAAATGCTGATAAAATCAGACACACTGCTATAGTGTGTGGTTTTAAGTTTTAGTAATTATTTCAGCAACTTTATACGATGCAATTTATGCTTTATTAGATATTGTTACTATTTTTTCCATGATTAATTTATTTATTCAACTATCTTTGAAAGTAATTATTACTGTTTTGGGACTGGAGATTGGTGTGTTTAGATGTAAAATGCCATTTTGATTGTGCTGGTATCATTGCATTATTACAAAGCTTCCAGTAGCCCTATCAGCGCCATAATCATATTTTCATTTAAGAAATGTGTGTCCATTTTGCCGTTGCAAATAATTATTTTTACCTCTTTGGAGGGTGTTTTAATGTTTAAAAAATCATTTTGTCACAAATGAACTTCTACCTAAAATTACAAAACAATACATTTTATGAGACTAACAATCTGCCTGAGAAGTTGGAAACAAAAATAACAGTTTCCTTTTTAGCAGGAAATATGTACCTACACTTTGGTTGTTCTCATCCAACTGCTTGCACACAGGCTTCACCCTCACATGAAAGCAGATTGGATTCATGTTCTAATAGAAATCGATAAAAGCCAACATAAGTACAAGTAAAGACTATAAAACTAAAGCCATTGACTTTTTCATGATTTTTCATCTTAATAACCGTTTTAATTTTTGACTGATTTTCAAATTTAGGCAGAACACTTTCTTCGAGTTAATGGAGCACCAGTGCTTCGTGGAACACTGGTTAAGAACCACTGCTCTAGTACAATGTTAATTCAACTACATCATGCTTAAGCACCTCCTTTTTATTGAAGTCAGGGGGGGGGGATTTCTTAATGAGCCCAGTGCTGGCTCTCAATAATCTAAGCCCTAACATCCTTTTTTACCTGATCTATCTCAGACTGAACCAATTGGGATCAGTGCAATGAAAATACATGAAATTACATTTAATTATTATTGGAAGAAAAAATTGATATTCATTCATTTTGGCAAATTTAAGTTCGTGTTCCGAACTTTATTTTACAAAGTCCTTCTCCAATGGTTGGTGAATTTTTTCAACTGTGTGAAAGGTAACATATTAAAACGATTTTTTTAAATGTATTTTTAGGAGCAAATCCCTGAACTCCATATGCATTTCCAAGCTCAGAGTTTTCATACGTCCATGTACGCTTCGTCCTGGTTTTTGACTCTCTTTACTTCATCCGTGTCACTTCACTTAGCTTGCAGAGTCATGGATCTTTTTCTATCAGAGGTAGGCACTTGGGTCTCAGTCAGCTTTGTTTGTCTATCATAATCAGCACTTGACATCCTCCAGGTATTAACAATGCAGCTCAAATGTCATGTTTATTTTTTTTTTCATGTTTTATTATTTATTAATACTATGTTAAGAGAATATTTGTAATGGTAATTTGATATTTCTATATCCATCTTTGTCTTGTTAATTCAGTTAGAGAAATATACAAATATTATCAAATTCCAGTTGCATTGATAATATCTAGGGATATGAACTGTAAATTTAAATGAATCAAGTAATTGGGTCTGATATATGTTTCTGTTTTATGTGATTATGTTTCAAAAAGAAATGAATATTGTTTTAATTTTAACCACGTGAAAAGGAAAAATTGCATGCTTTACTTGTGGTTATTCTTACAAATTTTTAATACCTCAGAACAAATATTATAGAACTGCAATGGTAATGTCTAGATAATATGTATACCTTAAAGCTTTATTTAAAGTAGTACATAATGTTTGACTATCTTTCTCTTGTGAAATTATTATTGACTATCATTTTATATGAATGAATCGTTTTTATTTAAAATTGCTTTTTTAGAGACTCACTATAGATATCGGTTTCTTATCACATGTTTATTTTTATCATTCTTATCTTTTTAGGGCATGGAGATGATCTTTCGTATCGGTATGGCCATTTTGCAATATTGTAAAGAGGATTTGCTTCAACATGATATGGAAGGAATGTTAAGGGTATGTAAAATCATTTTTTTGCTGTTAATGCATATTTCGTCCTCTTAGTTTAGTTTGTTTATGTATGTGAGTTTCAGTATTCAATATTAGACAAACAATCTGCTAGTTCGTTTTCAATGTAAGGAACTTGAACATGCCTATTGTAAAGCTCTACTGTCAGCTTACTATTTCATGAGCTTTGTTGAATTGGAATTTTCCAATACAAACATTGTTCTACTGCAGCTAGTATCGTCCTTTATATGAAACAATCTGAATAACCCGGTTAAAACTGTTAAATGTTGATTGAAAAATGAATTAGACTAATCACTTTTTGTACATAGAAATATGCAATCGTTTAAGTTGTACAGAAATTGTTTTTTTAACTTTTTCATTGCTTTTACAATTTACTTCAGATGCAAATATATACATTTAATTCCTGGATAATATATTGCAATATACAAAACACTAAGACATGTACAACAAACAAAAATGAAAAATTCGAATGAAAAAATGCAGAATTCTAAAAATCAAAAGGTGTGCAAAGTGTTGAATTTCGACTTCCTAAGCTGAAATGGAGCATTTTGAAAAAACACATTAGGAAAGTATGGATAAAGACGATGATGATATGTGAAATTTAGTAATGCTCAATCCTGACCATGTCATTTCTCTGTGTTAACTCAAATACACAGTCACAGGATTCTAAATCAAATTTATAAAATAAAACATTAATTCTGGTTGACCAGATCTGAAATAGAAGAATTACACTTTTATGATCAATGAGTGTTTCGTTTGGCTTTTGGTGTTCCTCTACAAAATCTAAGGAATGAAAAATTAAATATTTTAATTATTACTTTACCTTGTGACAAAATTATGCTTATAGAGAAAAACGTAGGTCCAATATAAGAACCATTGTATCCTTTCAGTTTCCTGTAGAACGTGTTTCCTTGTCCATATCCTCTTATTGCAAGAAAACAAACTTAAGATTTTAAAATTGGGGCTTCGATGGACACTTTTAGGACTACCTGTGTGCAATTTTTCATGATTGTAAGTGCTACATATTGGTCTGAAGACAGGAGAGTAATAGCCTATGTTTTCCACAGTGTTCTAAAGTATAAGTGTACCAAATTTGGTGTGGATTTATCAAACAGAGTAGATTTGTATAGAATATATACACACATACTTTTATTTATATATAGAGATTTATCTCCTGGTTTAAATTCGCACAAAGCAAATATTTTGTAAAGTTATAGTTCCTAATAATCTATTATTATTCCGTTTTCCACTCTCAGTTATAGTAATGTTATTTTATTTTTAAAAACGTGGAATTGTAGAATAGATTATAATTCTAGATTTTTTAAAGTCATACTGTTGGACTCTTAAAATTGATACCAAGAATAACACAAAAGAAGCTTTTGGAGTTTTGCTTCTCTTTATGCCATTTTAAGTAGTTGCTTTATCATCGCATAAATCTAAAAATCCATTAAACTTTGAGCATTACAATGACTTGAGTAAACTTGAAGTATTACAATGCAATATGTAAGCATAATTGGAATTTTGATGTTTCTGTCAGTCACATTTGTTTGCAAAAGTTACATTTTAGCGTAAAACTATTTGTACAAAACCATTTCTTTGAAAAAAGTATGTCAAATGTACATGTACAAATGTTCTGTGTTTTGTTTGAAATTATAAAATTTATGACATGTGGTTGAAATCAGTCTTTTGGACTTTCTCTGACTTATAAAATCATTGTTACCTGCTGTACTGTGTTTCTTCTGATTTTCATTTGATTCTAATTTCTACCATTACGTATTAAGTATACAAGAAAAGTTTGTTTTTTCTTGTGGTTTGAAATATAAATAGTACCTTCAAAATGTCTATCAGAGAGGTTATATTTAGTTATTTCAATTGGTTATCAAAATATTTGTATTGATGACTCTTAAACCTACAACAGCTTTTTCAGCATAATCACTCAATACATTACATGAATTTTTGAATATTTGTTATTGCAATTATAAAAATTGCATGAGACCTGTTTTGACTAACTTTGAACAAATTAACTAGTATTTTTAATATGGCATTGAACTCAAAGGTGTGCATTATTTCTTCAAAGAAAGTTTTTATATTAAAACGTTTATTTATAAATACGTGCATTAATCAATGAACATCTTATTTTATTTAGTACTTCCAAAAAGAGATGCCTGCCAAATGTGAGGCTGATCCAGATTACCTCATCTCGTTAGCAATGCAAGTAAAATACAGCTCCAAAAAGATGAAAAAGTAAGCAGATAATGTTTACATTTACGAAACATACTTTTAAATTTCTTTGTAAAACTTTGGCTCGTAATTTCTCTTTGTGTAGTGTCATTTTTCAAAACTTTTTGAAAGTATTTTTTAATCAGCATTTTTGTCTAGCCTATCTACCATGAGATAGCAGTGGCAGTCACTATAAGAACAGGGTTCATACATTTTGAGTAGGTTTGACTCTGTTATGTCTTAATTATTTTTTTGGTGATTACAAATTGTGGGAAGTCATATTTTTCTAGTATAGAGCTGTCACTAAGTGTATCAGTAAGAGATAAACTTATACATTTCTTCAAACTTCCCTATAGAAAATGGAATTAGATCTTTTTCTATAGCAACAGACAGGCACATACTGTTGCATGAGCAGTTTTCACTGTGGACAAAACAGAGAATGTGTTCTTTCAAACCTATTTTTCTCATTCTTTGTTTGAAAACCATACTGAACACTCATGTATTTGCCTTTAGATTAGAAAAGGACTACACATCCTACAAAGCCAAGGAACAAGAAGAGATGGTTGAACTTAGAGTGAGTGTTTTTTTGTCCAAAATTTCAATTTAATGTTTTTATGGTTCAGAATGTCAACTTGATTACATCAGGATGTTAGATAGAAGTTTTTTTTCAATGTATTTTTGTCTTTTTTGGTTTACAGAGGTTGAGAACTGAAAACAAGCTTCTGAGACAGAGGATAGAAAACTTAGAAACGGTAATTTAGATATTTTCTTAACCTTCTATTAATAGGAGCTTTTAAATCCCACACCCATAGTTGCTCCTTCGAGCACATGGTGCTTTATAGTTTAATATAACTGAGAAGTTGCTTCTGAAAAAGATTGATTTGTACATTTGACAACAGCTGTTCATGACAAAGCAAACAGCTGTCACCGATCATATTTTATGTGTTCACGAACTGCACAAGTCAAAGTGTCAAACAGTCCAATGCTATGGAAAGGGAACTGAAAGTAATGTCCAGACAAAGCTTGAAAACAGGCAGTACGGATTGCTCTCGGGCAGTCAAGAGTGTCTCATTTATTTTATGTTATCAATTGGGGGTAGGGCCTGACCATCTCTTCGACGTAGACACAAAGTTGGACTGCAAAAGCAGCAGATTCAATGTAACCTATGTTGCACCATGACAAAGCATACTATGCTACACCTCTATTTACATCTTTTAAACTTAGTTTATGCTTAAGTCTTTTATTACGTTCTATGTGTGAGTTTGGCAACATTGAGTTTGTATTAATTAGTTTTTGTACTTTGGCAACATCAGCAACAACACTTATTTAGCAAAAGAGAACATCAAAAGCAGCTGATTCAATGTAACCTACACTGCACCATGACAAAGCATACTATGCTACAGATCTATTTAAATATTTTAAACTTAGTTTATGCTTACGTCTTTTATTAGGTTCTATGTGTTAGTTTGGCAACATTGAATTTGTATTAATTTGTTTTTGTACTTTGGGGCAACATCAGCTTTTTGTAAGAAACAAATTTGTTTCATTAAAGCTGATGTTCACTGTTCTGATTTCAGTCTTGTAAATATGTAAATAAATATAGAAAATCTATTGGATTAGGGTTTGGATTTGTTTACAAGGAAATATGCTGTGTTTTGTTTAATATCAGGTGCTTTTATATCTGCATTTTGATCTTGTGAAACTTAACACAAGATTGATCATTCTCAACTCTTGTTTTATAATGCTTAAATTTATGGAAAATTCAAGAACATTGTTTTTTATTTAAACTATTTTCCAAGCACATATGATTTTACCTACTCGACTTACTCTTGTGTGTATCCTTGTGAATGAATGCAATTTTCCTTTGCAGGAGAGTGCGTCGCTGGCCGACCGTCTCGTCCAAGGTCAGGTTACGAGGGCTCAGGAAGCTGAGGACAGTTATGCTTTGAAGAGAGAACTGGCATCCCTGAGGCAAACCCAGTTGCTCATGGAACAGGAGTTGGAGCGTTCGAAGAGAAAGATCAAAGAACTGGATGATGTAATTCTCTTTTCCATTGTTATGTTTCTTGTAACCGAGTTTAGAAATGTTAGTCATTAAAAAGAGTTTAGGGATAGTCCAACTACTATTTGAGGAGTTCAAATTGTTTTCGTAAAACTTCCTCGGTTCGATCAATGAGTTGAATAAACAAGAAGGTATTCGACATATTTATACATATTTTAATTACAAATTTCGTTTTAGGTAAATTCTCAACACTCATCTCTTGATAATCAGACAGAAGACCTGATACAATCCATGCACCAAGAATTAATATCTGTTAAACTAAGGGAAGCCACTAAAGAAGATGCAATGCAAGATCTTCTGCATAGAGTAAAGGAGCTAGAAACTGTGAGTAATAATGCTTTGATTCCTGCTGAATGGGTGTAATTCCATCCTGTTTTTCTTTTGTGTGCCTATGTATAATCTACCATTCTGTGATAAACAATCTGAATTTTGGCCTCTTTTGTTTGACGTCTTATTTCAATCTTAAACAGCAGATGATTATTTTATTTCAATTCAACTAATCTAAATGTGTAATTTTATTTTAAAAAGTGTTCTACCATTTAACTCATTTACTAAGAGCAGTAAAAATCTGTTTTTAAAAGGACACACTACCAACATTCGACAGTAGAAATATCTCGACTTTAAAAATTAGTTTGTCCTTTTTAGAATGATAAATTTTTATTGAACTTAAGTGCTGTCAGCTGTGTTAATATTAGAATTTTCTTTTTAGATGTTGCTTAATGATTGAGGTTATAATACTACCTGAGTTTATTTTTATGTATTAAAAATCTGATGAAATATGTATATCAATTTGAATTTGAATCCTGCAATTGATTTTATTTTCTTCCTTTAGGAATATAATTTTTAATAATGATGTGATTGTTTTATAGGTGAATCAATGTTTGAAAGAAGCCTATCCTGAAAACACCATGATTCTTATTCAAGAGGAACTTATAGCTGTTAAGCTCAGAGAGTCTGAAGCTCAACAGCATATCAAAGAACTCTTGCAAAAAATAAGTGACTTACAATCTCAATTGGTGGTAAGTCTAGTACTTTCAAGCATTTCAAGCCTTACATTTCCTTTATCCTACATTTTTTCATTCCTCAATCTCCTCCTCCCCAACCGTTATATTTCTAATTAGATGGCTTTCAAAGAATGTTGTCTCCAGAATGAATTCACTGGGAGGGTTGATATGAAATTACATTTTAATGTACAAGATTGACTACTACTAGATTTTAATAAAAAAATACTTGTTTGAAATAAAAATCACTGCATTAAAAATATCTAATTGCATCTAGCATATCAAGAATTCTTTCTTTCGTTTTGCATTAGATGTCATTTAAAAGGAAGTGGAGGACAAAATTCGGCTTGCAAAATATGGTAGTGAGTGCATATCATGAATATATTGTATGTTGGTAAGGCAGAGCTGTACTTTTTGTAAACCAAGGGCATATGTTCTCAGTCCAAAACAAAATTTAAATATGTAAAATGAAGATAAATGTATTTAAGTAGTAGGGATGTAATATACAAATTATTGGGTCATCTGAAGCAGTACAAAAACATAAGAAAATTTGAATGATTCACATAAGCCCCATTTTGTTCTATGACTTTTTGCCATCTTTCTGGCAGCTGAAAATTTCCTTTTAAAAAAAATCATTAGTCTTTTTTGTAAAGAAGTTATCGAGGTGCTGTTTGACAGTCTCCAAAGAATTGAACTCCATGCCATTCAGAGAATTTTAAAGTGTCCTGAAGAGGTGAAAATCTGAGGGGCAAGGCCTGGGGAATATGGGGGGGGGGTGACACAAAACATCTCATCCATACTCAATAAGTCTTTGTCTGACATTCAGCAAAATTTGGGGCTGCACATTGTCATGCTGGAAGACAACCTTATTTAAGATTGGTCAGTTCTGGCCTCTTTGCTTCGATTTCTGCTTTTAATACTGTCATTTGAGAACAGTATTCCTCCAAATTTATTGTCTGATTTTGTGACAACAATTCATAATAAACAATTTCTTTGTAGTCCCACCCTACAGAAATTATTACTTTTTCGTCCAGAGCTGGTATCACCTTCGAGGCTGAAATTTCCACGCTTAAATTTAACAAACCATCTTCAAACTGTGGCCTCAGAAGCAGCACTATGTCCATATACAGCACACATTTTACGAGCAGTCTGACTAGCATTTTTTCCTTTCTTAAAGTAAAAGATCATAATGTGATGAAAATGAACTTTCTCTTTCTTCATTCTTAGCACTGCAGTGAAAATAAAATTATGCAGTGTAAGCGGAAAAGACTGAATTTAAACATCCGTTTAATCAAGGTCGCTCCTTATCAGTGTTGGCAAAAAAATAACAAAGCTAGCTTCGATTTTAAAACACACAGAACTTTCCTGATGACCCATAGTACTATGTAGTTTTTGTTAATCAATTGTTAAAAATATTAAATTATTGACTGTAGAGTTGCAATACACCAGAAAAAAAGCCAGGCTTTATCAAGTCTCAAGGACAGAAGTAAGCACAGTTAGGTGCATTTGATTACTTGAAATCATCTTGCTCCATAATGACTACAGTAACATTTTAAAATTTTTACTGAACTTCAGTACAGTAACTAGTGTTAATATCAGTATTTTTCTCTTAGATGTAACTAAACGATTAAAATTAAAATACTAACTGAATTTATTTTTATGTATTTAAAAATTCACAGTAAAATTTTTTAATTTTATGTGAATGTGGTTGTTTTAGGGGCAAGAGGGTTAGTGTTGTTACTTTCTAGGTGGAGAGAATTTAAACATAAAAAAAAAAGTTTCTTCCACAAAAAAATGACCAAATTTGAAATAATTACTCGCGTTCAAATCCTCAAGCGGCCACTAATTGCATGATTTGTATGATTTTGCGTTGCAGTAAGGGTTGAACTACCTAACTTTTATGTCATCTGTCATAGTGCTGTGGGGCTGATTTCCTGATGTAGAGATGAATTTTGATGAGGCAGGTGGGTCGTGGTCACACAGCCTCGTTCCACAGTTCTGAATATTCATTTGAAATAAACGCTTTAAGAATGGTCGCTTTAAGAATAAACGCTTTAAGTATGTAATGTATTAAACCTGTAAAAACATTTTTTTCCTGGACATTCACAAAACTTCAAATTAAATATTCATGAAATGTTCTCCATTTAGACCTTGGCAAATTGGGGCATTGCCATGCACTGTCTGCCCTTAGCTATGACTGATGTCCTCACTTTTAATGAAAACATATTTGTTTTTACACCTTGTACTATCAAGTTAATATATGACTAATCATACATGTGTCCATTAGTTAATTACAATGCATGTTATTATTCCAGAAATATGCTGGCAATTCTGCTAACCATTCCACTGAAGACATCAAAACCTCAGAGAGCTCCTTAAGGAAGGGCAACATCACAGAATTGCAACAGAGAGTGGCATATTTGGAGAAAAAGGTCAGATATTTTCTTTTGGTTTGGTTTATGAGTAACGATTTTCACTTCCATGAGTTGAAACATTTGTACAGTTATTTTCTTTTATTCAAAAATATTGTTAGTGTTTCTTTAGTTTGCTCCTGTATCTTTTTCACAAACCTGTTTCACACAACCTATGAATTTCTAAAACTTTAGTACTCTAAATGAATGAATTAAAAAATATTTATTGTGTATAGTGAATTATAATGTTCACATGGTGGTAAGAAACCAATTGTGTGTAATCACTTTTTGTGGAACTGTAGACTCTATATCGACCCTTAGTTTATCAACATGCTGCAATGTAACAACCGATTATGAAGGCCCTCGGCAGTTTTGTTGATGTAAAGCTATTTTATGATCGATACAAAAACTGCAGAAAAATCTCTTGGTGACCATGATTTGACAGTGTCTCCTGATTCAGTGAGGGTTTTAGGAATGTTTTTATGGTTTTCCAGATCTTGCAAAATCGGTTTGATACAACAGACACAAATAACACATTTTTTCAAGAAAATGAGAAAGAGTGTAATTACTGCAGTGTGTTACATTATTATTTTTTACCTTAAATGTTTGAGTTAAGCTGTTAATTTTAAAATTTTTACTACACTATAATTTATTTGATTTATTGACTAGGAATAGTTTCTCAAGCAATGAGTGTGTTTTTCTTCTGAAATTGCGAAAAGTGATCGAGTTTTGTGAAAATCCTTCATCAGTCAAAATCGCTTTTTTTGTTTGATGTAACTTCCATTTTATATAACATCCCCGAGTCTATGCTCTAAAGATGGTTTTAAGTATGCATGGTTTTGGTATAAAGGTTCATGAACTTTTCTTTATTATCTCAGGAGCGTTTGTAATTAAACAACTAAATTCGTATTACTAATTTTCTTAAACCTGACACCCTAAGTCACTTCTAAATAAATATATATATATATATATAATGTGCAAGAAATATACACTGTTAATATAAATTCACATACATTTCTATTGCACATAATTTTTCTTCAATTATATTGTTTTTAAAGTAATTTTTGTACATACACGGAAAGAAAAAACGAACCACTAATCATTCGAGCAATTTCAACATTACAGAAAATTCAAAGATTCAGGAACTAACATCTATAAATTCAAGATAAACAAATTTGCATAAAGGGCCGTCTTCCTTTTAAAGAGAGCACAAACTTCATAATTTCCAAGAGGAGCCCCTATTGCGACACACACTTTCAAATCTATATCAAAATTTAACTTCAGGTATCAAATTTCATGTCTTTAGGTCTTGCTGTTTCGAAGTTATGAGAGCAGGAAAGTTGGAGCTCATAATGTTAAATAAGTTTATTAGACTTTTATGAATATCTTCCTAAATAATATTCCTATAGCGCTGATATTTTGTACCATGTTGGGTTGTTTTTAGTATCCAATACTAATTATTAAACTAATGTTGGAAAAAAATGATGACTTGGAACCTCCTTATATTTTTATGGGAATCGATTCAGAAGTACTTCTAGTAAGACCATGCAAAATTTCAGCTCTTTCTGGTTATTATATTTGAACTACATTTAATTTTTCTCGTTATTGCAAGTTTAGGGTTCAACCAAAAGTTTAGATTATAATTCTTGGCTATTTTTCACTTGTATTGTCAATATCATAATGTAATTCTCAAATCTTTGCTCTTGCATAAGAAATATAACTATTCTTGGATCACTGCGAAAGATGTTTGAAATAGTGTTCAAGTTTGAATTTCAGGTATTGATATCTGCAATAAATCTTGTTTTATCAATAGGAATTTTCTATGTGGAGATGATTCCTAAAATTGACACAAACTTTTGGATTGAATATCTCTAGATTTAAAGATTGTAAAGTCATGAAATTTCATATTTAGACTAATTTAACGATACTGAACCTGATCATGGCGTCAAAACACGGTGTTTCCATTTGAAATTTTGTCTGTGCAAAGGTTTTGAATTTGAATTTGTAGAGGACTTATTTCCCTAATAAATGATACCTTTGAATTTGCTCTAGTGTGAATAGTGTTCGAAATAAAGGAGGTGGTTCGGGGGGTTTATTCATGCGATTTCATTTTATACTCTGTTATCTAATATACAAATAAATGATGTTTATACTGTTGCACATTCCATCATAAGTGTTGAATTTTTGGTCTTGGCTTATGATTTCATACCATAAAATACAAATAGCTTAAAAACGGATTGCTTATAAATCTTCTCACTTCTCAATGTTGTTTGGATTTTCCTACAAAGAGGTTTTTCAGCTGTTTAGCTGTGATCCCTTATTGTTTTATTTAGTCAATTTATTCTAACTCTTAATATTGGTTGATGAAAGAAGTGGTTTTATGTAATCGTTAACACTCTTAATTCTGAGCAACCAGAATAAACGCTTTTTATTCGAAAGATAGACTTTAAATAATGTTTTCTATGCAAGATTTTCTGGAATTTTGTAAGAATGTTAATACTGTCATGTTAGATGACAAGAGTGTAAGGTAAAATTTACCGTACTAGATTCAATGTATCTTTTTATGTATGTCTTCTTTTAAAATTCCTTTACCTTTCTATTTATGTGTTGTAAAATTCATATTAAAAATGTGCTTCTGGGAAGAGGTTTTAGTCTACTAAACAAATACATTTAGTGTATTTAAAATAGATACATATCTTATTGTTTCACATGACATGAACAGCTTTTTTTTTATTGATACTTCAGTTCAAGGATTTAAAGATGAAAATGCATGTCAATATTCCTTGTTGATTTTATTTTGATGTTAATATTTTTCAACAGTTAAATGAGAGTGAACTTAAAAATATGAAGATGGAGCTGGAACATAAAAACATTGTATCTGACTTCAAGAAAAAGGCATCTCTTTTAGAAAATCAAGTATGTACTTCTAATTCAACTTGAATTTTAATGTTGGTTCTTTGCAAAATTTGAAAGTTTTAAAATATAGTAAAGCATTTCTCAATCCATTTATCTATTCAAGAGTTTTTGACTTGGTGTGTTGAGGAATTTGCTCAAAAAATGAAAAGTATTTTTGACTTGCATCTTGTACTTAAATTGCTGAAATCAAATTAAGTTTGTTACATAACTTTATGTACCTGTCTGATTTCCCATATTTTCATTATTTGAATAATCATGTTTTATCTTGATTTTATATACGTATTTTATAGATGTGTATATAATTTTAAGTCTCATTTGTCCCAATTCGAAAAAATTTAGCTTTGCCTTTATTTAAACTTTCTAAAATATGAATGAAATCTAAATTTAAAGATGTCCTAATTTTTTAGATGGATGAATGTATTTCAAATCTCAGTACTTTCAGAAATCTACGAAGTAATGTAAAATGTGTAGTCAGGGTTTCAAAAACATTTAATCGTTTTAAGTATAGTTGTATGTACACTAGTAAACCTAGAACACTTGAACCATGTCATGCTGTTTAATGTATAGGAAATGTAATTAAATTTATAATGGTTTCTTTGCACAAATATTTACTATTATTTTGTAAATTATTTACCTTTGTTAGGTTAAAGAGTTAGCCGACAGTAACCAAGCACAAATAGCTGCTGAGAATGAAGATGTAAAAATACTGTGCAAAAGAGTGACTGAACTTCAAGTTAAAGTAAGTAAATATGAAAACAGACTAAAATGTTGTGATTTAGCCACACTGAATACATTAAAGTCTGTCAAATTAAGTTTTCCAGGAGTCCTTATTAAATTTAAGCTGTGAGAACCCTGGCACTAGTTTCATATAGTGCCTTGTTAAAATGAATTATATGGTTTCCCTGATATCTAATTCAAAAATAAATTTTGGAATTATTAATGTGTTCAAAATCAAAATGATAATTTTCTTAAAATTCTTATTTGTATTGCTGTATTAATAATTAATGTAACACTTTGAAGGAACTAAAATAATTCAATTTAGAAATCCATTTTTGAATCAAATGTTAGGGAAATCCTATCCTCTTTTACTTTACCTGACACAATAGTTACTAACTTACTAAAGCATTTCCACTGTTATTTGTGACATAATAAGGCTTAGTTTTAAAAATTGGAGCAGGCGGCAATGGGTATAAAAGTTTATTTGAACTAGAATTTTTGTCTTGTACTATTTTGCTCTTAAATAATGCCAGGTATTTAGTCTTATTAAAATGGTTGTAGACTTCAATTTTGATAGGCATGGTTTTCGTCATTTGATTTTTCTGTTGAAAGACTGGATAGAATAATATTAAAGCATTCCTTAAAGGGTTATTTAAATTAATAACAAGGTTTATTTTAATATGAATTTTGCATTCATATGATAAAATCTTATTTTAGGCCGGTGATCAAACAAAGCATATTTGATAACTCTCATCGAAGCTGCCCACATAAACCTTATACAAAAGAACATTTATTAAAAGAACATTCTGCTAAATTTTTGTTCATGAACTTCGAGTTTGAGAAATATCAGACAAAACTAAGCAGTTTCATCCTCATTTTGTTGTAAAATGTTTTGGCTCATATCGCCTTTGAGTGGAAGAATCTGCTACTGTGACTACTTAATTCTGTGCAACACATTTTTAAAACAGTACACAACAATCAATGTATGCTTTGAATCTAAAATAATTTATTGAAATTGGGAATAAAAGTTACTAGGATTCAGTTTTAAAACACATTCCAACTTTTTCTTTGAACACCAGTTGCATTGAAATTTCTATTTTATAATTTGTACAGATTTTTCTATTCTATACAGATTTAATAAGGTGCTTGCTAACCATTTTGCAATTAGTATGGCATACCTTCAAATTCACTCTTCCATTTAAGTAAAATGTTACATTTATTTCAAAAGCATTTTGTTTTGAGTTTTCCTTTTTAACTTTATGAAATCTAATTGTATTTTTCAATTTGTAATTGAAATCTGAAGTATTGAAGAGAAAACATACGTCTCATCAAGGCATATGGACAAGATAAATTTACTTTTCTATTTTTCATAAGCTTTTTCATATCTATTTAGGCTTAGCTGTGCCTCACACGAATCTTCAATCTGCATTCCTAGTCATAGTCTGGAGCTTGTAATCCTGAGCTTTTTTATCAGTAATATAGTTTTGCAATTATTTTATTTTTTGGATTAGTTATGCACATGGTTCATTGTATTATACATAAATAGTTTAACAAAAATATTAGCAAAAACTTATGTGAATTTGAAATGAATTAAATTTTTTATAAACAAATTTGTCTGAAAGTATTTGCAGTTCTGCTTTCTTAATGGACTACAGGGATTGAAACAGTTTAAATTCATAGCTTATTTTATCAAATATTTCATTTCATAGTCCACAAAATTTAGAGACTTAGGAAAATGATCATTTAGAAAACGTTTTTATGAAAAAAGGCAAGTTCCTATTAAATTGAATGAATTTATTTACTTAATCTTTTTGATCCTATCAATGTTGTAGAACACCTTTCCTAAAAGGTACGACAAGTACAAGTGTCTCTTACTCATATTGCTATTTTAATTACAATTATTGTGATTTGCCTTGTCAACACTGGGACCATGCAAGTGTAAGTTTCTGCAGGGCTTAGTAGTTTTTAGAATTAACACAACTAACCCAACTAACAAATATTACTGAAAACTAAATTTTAGATTTTAAGTAAACTTAATTCTTACACAGTCAAAATGGCTTACAAAAAAATACTGTCAATGCTATGGTGTGAAAACACTAATGCTAGGCTTAGGGCAATCACGTGAGCATGTTAATTCTAACTGGGCTGTTTACTGTTTAAATCGACTGCTGAAACATCACAGCTTATATTACATAAAATTCTCCAAACAAACTAAAATCTATGTATTTTTCTTATTAAAAGAGCAAGGTGCACATCCAAAAGAACCATATGGGGAAAAAAGCTAATAAATTAATTTTTAAATGTTCTAGATTAAATTTTAAAATTTGGGCTTCAAGGTGCATTTAGTCATCTTTAGGACTTCCCATGTGCTAAATTTCAGGGTTGTAAGTGCTATAGATTCGTCTGGACACAATGGACAGAGACATAAACACTTCCTTTTATAATAGTAGAGATGCTAGTGAAACAGTATTTTCGAAATATACCTTTATCATTAGTCAATGTTACGCAGTAAAAAAAAAATAATAATAATAATTTTTTAGCCCTCATAGTTCATGATTTGTTTGTTACTGCAATACCTTTCGTTTGCAAGAACTAATTGGAAGCCTGATGCTTCCCACAGCTTGTGAGCTATGTTTTTTTATTTATTAATATTACAATAAATTGTTTTTATGGGGAAATACAAGATTTACATTAAGTGCTTTAAAATGTCACAATTCGGCACATATACCTCGCCTTGGTAATTTAAAGAATACAAATGTATTAGAGTATGCTGCTTTATCTATCTCAAAACTAATTCTTCCTCTTAAAGCTTACTCATTGATAGTTCAATTTAATTTTCAAATGTTTTTTTAAATAACGTTTCTGATTGAAAAAGATTTTATCAAAAGATTAACTCTTTTGTAAAATAATAAAATTTTTGCAAGTGATTAAGAAAAAAAATTTACTCCAACTGTAGAAACAATGCATTCCTAAAAAAACAATGGCAATTATTATCCAGAGTTTAAAAATCTTTGGAAAAGTGTACCATCCTTATAATTTTAACAGTAGCACTGTTTAATTCAGTTATTTATAACCTCGCACCTTCCGTCATTCAGCTGGCCGAGCAGAGGGAGCTGAACAAGAAACTGACCTCCTCGATGGAAAACGGCGACGCAGACGCCAACCACAACACAGACAAAAGCTTCAAACACATCAGCCACTTCTTGGAGACCCTGAAGCAGAGCCGCAACAACCTGTCGACCGAAGAGGGGAACTTCGAACAGATATACAAGCTCCGGTTATCTCCCAGGGACATTCAGCCGCCCGGGAACTTAGAAATGCTCAAAAACCAGGTGAATGCCCAGTGACCGTCTTCCTTCAGCAACGACCTATGGAGTGGACAACGTCTGCGGCCACCATGACATATCAGTTGTCCATGTTTTGTCAGTTCTTTTAGTGGGGGGGGGTCCACCCTTTATGCTTCATAGGTTCTGTGTGATGTTTAGCTTTGGTAATGTACTTCTCAAGAAACCTCCTATTGCATTGCGTTCATGAAATCCACGTCGTTAGCCGAAACGGAAACATGGAGACGTTGCGGTGGGGAAGTGGACTTTACTTCACGAGGGTGCACAATCATTTTCGTTCCAAACTGGCCGTCCACATGGCGAGTAGGATGGAATTCTGTCGGACTAGTGTATTTTGAACTTTTGAAAGCAAGTTTCCTTGAATTTTATGTTGCCTTCTGAATGTGTTTCCTATTGCTATTTTTCCTTTATTTAGAATACTGTGCAATGGAAGTGTTCCAAGTGACTTGGTTGATACATTTTTCATCTCTAAGTACTATGTTATTAATGAGATGGATGACATTTGTTGTATATGCCGAAGTTTGGCTTGCAGGAGAACTACCTGTTGAATCTCATTGTTGTTGACAGAAGAATGTTTTAATGGAGTAAGGAAATCATTGATTGTATAAAGCAAGTGCTTCCAGTTATTCTAAAAGGCTGATGTATTATTATATTAACTAAACTGAAAAAAATGTAAAAATGTGATATATAAGAAATTTTGGCTTAATTTATTATTTATTGTAGTTTGTACAGAATTGAGTAAGTAAAATTTCTTAATTGTAAAAAATATTTCATTTGTTGAATAAGTGCATTTTTTAACATTAAAAAAAATATTTTAGGCTACAGACACATCTTTCTCAGTTATTCATTGATTTTTCAAATATTGATAATATTTAAATTGAAAGAAACACTATTATTAATGCTTTGAAATCGTGATATCTACAAACAAAAACTGCATTGAAAATGTCAACGTCAAGCAACAAAAAATGTTCCGCATCGAGTCTCCTGAACATTAATTCTTCTCTTTTAGGGCAATGCCGAATAACTGTGTCACTGTTAACTGGGCTTTTAACAGTTATTTTACCGATTTGTGGTGTTTTAGATGGTCAAAACATTATGCCTGTGCTAGTCAGTCTGAATGATTTTTTTTTCTGTAAATATCTACATTTTATACTTTTTTTGCATGATTTAGTATAGTATTTTTCAGCTGTGTGCTTAATTGTTTGAATGGCTTGCTGCTTAATGGTTAAGTGATCTGAGTAGAAGTGATCTTTTTAAATATCCGTTTTTATTCATTAACTTAAGAAGAATAATGATTAAATCAAATGTTTATGCATCATTAAGTGCAAGGATAATTCAAAATTTATCACTTAAAATTTTTGTATTAGTTTGAAATATATATGTTACCTCCTTAAATAAAATCAAAAAAATTTTTAATTACAAATTTGATTGGAGAAAGTGAAAAATATGTCATAGCTGAAACTATAAGCATATAAAGTATCCTTTAAATTTTCATTTTCATTCCAAATCTCAGTATAAAATGTTTAGATGTTTCCGAGGACTTGCCCGATTGATATGAGATTAGGTGGCAAACATTTTAAAGAAGAACATTGTTTTCGAATACAAATTATCAGTCTTGGGAACTGTAATTTGTAAATTACCATGCAAGTGCAATGTTATTCAATTAAAATTTATGTTAAGAAACATTCATGCCCTCAGTATCTGGAATTTAGTTTTTCAAAATTGTCCTTGCCCATGTTATAAGTAACCAACATACCTGGTACAATTCGGTTCTGAAAGTTAGTTAAACCTACTATTTTAATATCTATTTTTAAAAACTTGTCTTCCATTCATCAATCTCATTTTTTATCATTCCTATATATCTTTTTTTCCAATTGTGGTCACATGAAACTAAGAAATGTGATATTTTTTGCTTTTCTTTGTTACTTAAACTATTTTTTAAAAATTGCATGGCCTTGCCATGATAATTTCTTTGTGTTTTGCATGACAGATACAAACTTTATAATTTTCAAAAAATTATATGTATATATAATGTTTTATATTTATTTAAGATGCACGAGTTAAGTTGCATGCTTTCATTGTTACCAAGATGGTATACCTTATAAATTGCATTCAATTTTTAAACATTGTGGCTTCGCATGCTAATATTTATAAATTATTACCTTGCATACCTGATTCACTGTTGGTGATTTGATCTTGTGCTGTAAGTGCGGTGCTACTCAAGTTGTATTGACTGGTGCAAATATAGTTTTCTTTAAAAAATATGGAGTTTATGGAAGTTGAAATATATTCAAGTATGCCAAACTTGTAAAGTTAACTCTTTGTGAAATGAACAAAATTGAGAATAGTTTGCTACTGTAATGATTTGAGAAAATATGACAAAATTATAGTTTGATAGAAATCTGATATAAGAGGTAAAACTGAGAAGCTGTGAATTGTATACCATTCCTGGTCCTTGTACTCCGTTAATGTGTGGAGTCAGGATAAAAACTTGGTAATTTTTATTATGTAAATAGTATAATGATTTATTAAACTTTAAGTTAAAACTATTTTCTTGTGTTTTCTTTTGGAACTGATTGTGTGGCTGATTTATTTTTCTTTCGTTAGTACTTTTGGATTTGAGGACCACAAAATTTTCAAACAATATAGTGTCTTACAAAAACTGACTCAATGCATTTGTTTTGGGGCACGAGTGCTCTGTGAAACCACCAGAGGATGATATTGAAACTCCAAGCATCAACATTTTTGAGCTTTTACCCCATACATACACAATGATTAAATAGACACATCTATTGGTTGAAAGAATCCTCATCATTCATTGGTCAAGAAGTGGTGTGAGATTCTCTCCACCAGTTATGGGCTTCACTTACAGCACGGTTCCCACGCCTTTGTCCAAAAAAAATTCAAGGACTTTTCAAAACCAAAAATATTTTTTTCAAGGACCTAAAATTTTTTATAGCGACCTAAAAATGCAAATGTTGTCAATTAAAAAGAAAAATGTAAAAAAAAAACCCACCAATTTTTTTTACACTACTGACAGTCAAAGAAAAGAGGAAAGGTTGTCATCAATTTTCGTTATAGTTTGGATTTTCTTTTATCACAAAACCTGTGATTTTTTTTGCAAAGTGGGCTTCTCGTCTCAATACTAACTATCAGGCTATTTGCACACATATCAATTTCGATCGTGCGGTAAAATATCATACGATAAATTCTTTGGTGGCACAAAGAAGAGTATGGGAGCTTGCACATGGGTTCGATCGACACACGACACAATCTCCGTTTTAGTTTTGCTCTCGTCCACGGCCACTACAGCAGACGGCTGTCGTGGTTTATTTTGTTTGAGAAACAAAACAAATCCAAAATTTTGACTGCAGTGTTACGGCTTTTTTGTTCTCTGGTCCAAGTTTCTATCTTCACAATCGTTAAAGATAGTAAAAATTTCAACGGATTTGAAATCTGTAGAAAATTTTACAAGGATACCTTAAATGTGTGTGCTTTTCTGTAAATAAATAATTTTTCAATTGTAACTTTTATATTTTCGCAATACGAATTCGGCCACATTTGACGAAGATATTCATTACGAACACAAAAAATGTCTATTAGAGGTTTTCTATCTTCGCGATCGTTAAAAAGAGAGTAAACATTTTAACGGATTTGAAATATGCAGAAAATTTTACACCAGATTGATACCTCAGGTAGTCCAAATTTTATGCAAAGCCCGAATTGTGAGCGTGCTTGAAGAAACTTCTTAGTTTTACGAAAACGGATAATTCAGTATCCTAAACTGTTAAGTTTTTATTCTTGAACGTACGACGTCAATTGTATAATTTCTTTAGTAATATAAAAATGGGGGGAAAAAACAGTGACCCCCTTCAAAAACCTAAATATTTTCTTTGTATTTCTTTATCAATCCCCCGAGACAATTTTAAGAAATGTTCAAAGAGGCGGAACTCTTTCATGTTTGTATAGTTTATGCAAAAAAGCGATGGGACGACGAGTGAATGAAACATGGTGTATGACCTTGTGTGTTCATATATACATATCACGTGGTTCACGTATACATCACCCATTATGGTTGTTCATATATATAAAACGTGGTGTCAAAACACGTAACACTTCAGAATGACGCTCAAATTGCGCACATGCCGTGAAGGAAACTAGTTTGGACACAAGTTCCAACGCAATTATGTACTAGTAAAAAAAAATCAAGGACTTTTTACCAAGTTTCGTAATTTTCAAGGGCCCCTAGTTAGGAAAACAAAATTCAAGGACCGTGGGAACCCTGTACAGGCTAGACATTGAGGAATGTTGGCTGGAAGGTATCATTTGGTCCGTGAGGGTGGTAGGCATGGATGGAATCCTGGTCCATTGAAGGGGGAAAGCAGATTCAATGGTTGGACTAGGATATTGAAGGACATAGTGAAGGGCCTTCCATGCCATTTCCTAAGAATTTGAATTCTTGATTTCGGAATTATTTTGCATTATATATTTATCATGAATAAATGTTTTGAATCCCTTCAATTTTTTTTATATAAAATAATTAATTGGTTCAAGACCTGCTTTTGAGAAAAAAATTATATCACCAATAAATAAAATAAACTTGCATCTTGAAAAAATTTCTACTTTTCATTAATTTTTAGCTAGGGAAATGAACATATCGGTGAAAAAATTATTCTTCTAAGTCTAAGTTAACAATAAAAAATGCGACATGAAAATGCATAAATTTGAAATCAAATTTCTATTTTCAAATTCTTTGAGCATTGACGAGTATTTCATGTGTATATTCAAAGCAGACAAAAGGTTTATATAAAAAACAAAAATGAAGCTTTTTATCTATGAACAAGCATGGAACAACTTACCCAGAACATGCCAATTCAGTGGAATTTTGAGCTTACAGTAAAAAATTTATCAATTCCAATAGCTTTCTGCTTCAACCCATAATTTTTTCTCGACATTCTCACTCAATTATCAGATGAGTGAATTAACTTTTACATTTCAATTCAATATAAATATTGAATAGTTATTCCATCAGTGTAAAGAATTCTTCGGGATCAATGCATAAAATTTCCCAAAAAATTGAAATAAAAAATATCAATATATTACATGAAACTATTTAAATTGACGAAAATAAAGATTTTTGAGTAAAATTGGAATGCTTTTGTGATATTGCAGAAAATCTTCGTTATAATTGTATATTTTTTATGAACAGACAATACTAAAAATAACTAGAACACCTCCAAAAGAAAGCAAGTTGCCACAATTTAAGTGAATATATTTTGAGTTCCAAGATTCATTACATGAATGGTTAAAATTGGCCAAGTGTGATTTATAGTCACACAGAATGACCAACACTGATGAGCAGGCTTGCGAGTGATACATGTTGGTCAATGGTCTAAGATGGAAACGTATGTCTGGTAATTATGATCTTAATCGGCAAATACTTTTTATATTTAGGGTCTTCAAAGGGATGATTTTTAATACATAATTTTGGGATGAATTCAATAACAAGCTAAGTTCTTAGCTTATTTATATAAAACAACATTCATCCTGTTCAATTGTTTCATTTCAATATTATTAAACATAACCAGAACAATGAAATTTAAAATTTTTATTTAAATCAGTATACCCTGTTTGTAAATATAAAATGTGTAAATAGATATGATATTTGGAATGATAAATAGTTTAAAGAGCATGCCAAAGAAGCATCTTTAGTGGTAGAGGAAAAAAAATAACCGTCATAAGTTGAGGCAGTACGGTAGGATATGAAACATTTATCATTTTGAGTATCAAGCTATTTAAATATTTTATATTTAAAAGAAATCAAGCGTTCCAAGACTTG
Organism: Metellina segmentata; assembly: GCA_947359465.1. Classification (NCBI taxonomy): domain Eukaryota; kingdom Metazoa; phylum Arthropoda; class Arachnida; order Araneae; family Tetragnathidae; genus Metellina; species Metellina segmentata. Next base: position 6,603,821 of record OX375879.1, read on the forward strand.
CGACATGGCATCAGACCCCTCCCTACACCCTTTGTGTCCTTTTCCGTTGTAATTCTTTTATTTCCCCTTTGTAAGACCAGGATGACCCTCCTATGTCCCTTTGGGAACAAATGGTTTCTTCAATCCAACATTCCTCAGTGGAGAACCTCTTGACTGGTTAGAAGCAATGCAGGGTAGAATGTTGGTTGCATTGTGGAATAATGTGTACACGACCCAAACGGTTATCCATAAGGTCATCATTAGGAAAAAATGACCAGGTCTTGATCTATGCATCACAAATTTGGCAATATCTTGATGAGATATCTCATCAAAACCTTAGCTACAAAGATTTTAAATTAATGCTAAATGTAGTACTTAAATTTATGGAACTTAAGAAAAAAAATGTTCTATCGTAAATATGAGTGCACTTGCATTGAGGAATAATAGGCTTGTCTTACATTCCCATTTACTAGTGTAATCTGTAGTAATTTAGTTCGCTTTACTTGAAGAATTAGAATTTAACACGACTAAATACAAAATAGCCAAGCAAGACGAGCATCGAGGGATAAACTCAGCATGCTCTAACAAATCATGCACTATTTGAAAACTAGTGTAAAAATCCTGTAGATATTTAATGGTAATGGTAATTTTAGAACATACTAGACTACTACGTCATTTAGACATACTACGTCATACTAGAACAACTAGGATCAATCCCTTAAGAGAAAGATCCGAGGACAAGACCTTGTAATTTTGAACCACAGTCAAATGACGAAGCAACACTTGAGCTTGTAGATAGTTAATTTCCTATAATTATACAGGTGAGGTATGTAGATAAGATATATAGGATTTTATGGTTCAAAGCTCAATAATTCACACACTGCCAAACTTATATATGTTAATTATAAATAATGTATACAAGAATGTACACGCATTCAATTATTAAATCAGAAAAGAAATTGTTTTTCCGACGATGTTTTTCCGTGTTTCAAGTATGCAGAATAAATCTTATATACAGTACCTCTTGAAACACTAATCACTTTGGCTACATTGCTTACAGAAGCAAACACCAGACGAGCTCCAACAATTTGCCCAAGTTCGAAGTCTGTTAGCTTTGACATGATGCAATTACAACTTCACAGTACAGTGCTCCAACAACGACTGACCTGTGCAGCGTATTTACGACGTTGTATAGGTGGAGTCAGGCGAAAACACCAGCACCACCTACACATTTCCCGAGAATAAAATTTTTTTTTCAAGCATGCATTTCATGAGGTGTTTCCAAATTTTTATCCAACTTCTGTAAAAACACACATACAGAAGTAAAATACTATATTTATAGAAAACAAGCAAGGAGGAGAGGTAGGTAATTTGGGTTTTATTGCAAGGTCCAAAGAGAGACAAGCTGTGACTACTGGACTCCTAACAAACTTCATAAATAAAGTACTAAAAAATCATTAAATAATCTTTCCACTTGATAAGTTATATCATCCTTGTACTGGAACATATGCAGAGCCTCATCAAAATGTTTTCAATGTTGCAAAAATAAATTTATTTACAAATTATTTACATCCTCCAACTTCTACCTTAAAAATAAATTTATTTACAATTTATTTACATCCTCCAACTTCTGTAAAAACACACATACAGAAGTAAAATACTATATTTATAGAAAACAAGCAAGGAGGAGAGGTAGGTAATTTGGGTTTTATTGCAAGGTCCAAAGAGAGACAAGCTGTGACTACTGGACTCCTAACAAACTTCATAAATAAAGTACTAAAAAATCATTAAATAATCTTTCCACTTGATAAGTTATATCATCCTTGTACTGGAACATATGCAGAGCCTCATCAAAATGTTTTCAATGTTGCAAAAATAAATGCTGAAGTTAGTTTAAGCGAATTTTGAAGCCATTAAGTAGGAATATTGAAGATAGTCAAAATATATTTGTAAATAAAATGTTTACTTTGTTTACTAACAATCAAAAAAGAGAGGTTAATCAGATAAGATTGACTTTCATTAATCACACAGGTAAAATGCATATCATCCCTCTGAAAAAGTGTCTAAAAATTATTAAATCAATGTTCATTTAGCTCGATGGTCTTTTAATCGGAATAGGAAACATGGAGAACCTGTGAAACTATTTTGGGATACATGATTGTCAGTCAGTTGCAAAACTCAGTGTCAGCAGAAATTGATATAGTTCAGAGCAATGTTCATCTTGGGAACAACCATATGATATATGAACATAAACAAAATTATTTGTGAGCATGATGGAGGAAGGTATGGATGTTTATCCATCTGGAGTGAATGTGTGGCCTCTATAATTGGGTTGTGTAAGGTATATATGTGAAGTGTGATGTAAACCTGCCCTATAGTGCAACAGGATAAAGGGACCAGAGAAAAAATTTAATTTGATATAGCCACAGTCAAGAAAAATAAGGTACAAAAATAATTTCTATGCAAATCTAATGCATATCACTCATTTGAATACATCCAATTATATAAATCTAGCATACTCTAAAGATAAATTTAATCCAGCTACAGGCCCAACAATGCTTAACCAACTGACAAGGTAATTGGAAGAGTTGTCACACTGAACTAGATCTTTGGTATGACACGGATGCAACATGAAACAAGGTATGCCTAACTTAGGGTGTTCTTGTTGAGTCAACATGTTCCACCTATAATTAGGTTCAGCACTTTGGTGACAGTCAGGAATTTGCTTCCAAATCTCTTCGAGCGATAGCAGTTTGCCATTTTCACGATGTGCGTTGAAACAAAGAACAGGAACAGAGTAACTCGGACTGTATATGATGTGGTAAACAAATATAGTAAATGAAGGACTTGCACCTATTTCCTCACTAATGTCACTGAGGGTGGATCTTTGTTCTTTGAAATCAAATTTTGTGACTCTTTTCTCCAAGTAGACATCCTTGATTCCAGCTTTATTTAGAGTTTTAAGGCACCATTCGTCTCCCAATCGAGAAGATATGGACACAAAGGTTTCGCACAGGTCCTTGAACTTGTTGAATTCCAGAGTCATTGCTTTAGAGACTCATAGATTTGACTCATCTGAAACATTAGAACAAATAAATAAACATGGTTAGGAATTAAAATCAATCATAAGTCTTCAGATTCATGATACAGGCCACAACATTAGTGTAATAGTAGCATACATTTTGAAAACTATGGTAGCAATAGCAAGAGTCTCCTCTTTATCACTAGTATTAAATGCCTTTTAGTCACCTGTGGCAGCCTTACAGTAAGAAATTGTCAAAAAAGGGATTCATTTCGATTTTAAATTTAACAATGTATATTTTATGAAAGAAACGCAATTTCAATAAAATAATACCTAATGTTCAAAGTTGATAAGCAGATACTGATGTTACTCTATCTACAAACCAAACAATTCAAGAAAGAAATGTATTGTTAATCTTCTAGTCAACTCTAATGTAGGTTTTATGTCTGGAAAATATGTGGCAAGTGTTGGCCTTTTTATGTAACAGATTTTTTAAATAAATGAAACCTTTTTTTTTTTTAAACTGCACATTCTATTAATTAAAAAAAATCTGCTTTGTATTGGAAATGTGGTTGTAGAATTTTTCTAGATTGAATTACACACACACAACATTGTGTGTGTAAATAAAATATCATTCTGTGTGTAAAATGATTAAGTCACAAAAAATATCAAACTCTGATTTAAAAAAAAAATGGAAATAGCAACCAATGGGCTCCAATGTCAAAATGATGCCATCAGACATTAAAGGATGGCCCATTAATTATTATGATACTTGGTGTTAAATTCGACTGTCTGTTCTTTCAAATGGTGATATACATATAAATTGAGTCCATTTTTCCAGTCCAAAAAATTGAAATAACAAGTTAAAGAAAAAAATAATTGGCACTACTATAGACAATAATGGTGAACTGACATGTCAATGATAAAATATACAAATTTAAATTAGAAAAATCAGAGTAAAAATTTGTTCTTAATCTTTAAATGTCATCAATTTTGAAAATATTTTTCATTTTTGTAAGCAAAATAGTTAAGTTTTTAGAACTTATCTTTTGTGCGGAAACCATTCACTAGTTTGCTCTCTGTAGAAATAAACTAAAATAGCGTGTTGATGCTGCAACTGAAGATATAATGGCCGCATTGAAAAGATCAATATATTTTCATTTTATGCCTCAATATTAGTAATACTAACTTGATTTTCCTATTTTAATGCAAACTTTATTTAGAAAAAATATTTGAAATTGAATATTCAAAAGTAACTAGTCACTAGACTACAAGAACTGCTCCCACCACAGTCTGCTAGTCTGTAGCCATAAAAACTATCCTTATTCCATTTTACATCGGGAATGCTTGAAGAAATGTAAAAATCTAAATTTTTTTTAAAGTAATATATACAATATAGCATTGAAAGTAAAATGCTAACACCATGGAATAAATTGCAGTTTCATAAAAAAATATCTGATATTAACTATACAAATCAGATTCTCACAGTTACAAACAAGACCAGTTGTTTTGAGATGTGTCACAAACTGCTAATGTTGTTTTCTCGATACTTGCACTTTAAAGTTGTGCTCATTTGAGCTATTGTAGTATATGCCATCACAAGTGATGTAGAGTCAGCTTTTTTCACAAGACAGTATTTTCCTTTTCAGAAATTATTCCTGTTTTCAAAGAGAAATATTTATTGTGTTTCTAAGACACAGCTTACCACAAATGTTTGCCATTGTCTTCAGTCAAGATGTTGATAGAACCATTATAGAATCAGTCTATGCATAGATTTAATTTGTTTAGTATGCATAGTTTAATTTGTAAAAATTTCTACATAGCTTGTAGTAAATGTGTGAGCCGATATAAGCACACAAACAATTCAAGGCAGTCACAGGTCTTAAGAGTACAACCATTTTGCAGCTAAAAATTCCCTTCCCTAAGGTAAGAAACAGAAGAAAATTACAGTTCTTTATGCTAATTTGGTGGCAGCACAAGAAGCTCCGTTCAAATCAGCAGTAGGACTTGTTAGGTTCAAAGTAAACAGTTGTAGTGTTTACCATTTGGATTTCAGATGTTAAGGCACTGGTAAGTACGATCATATGACAACATTCGTGAGCTGGCAACCCACTCTCCAAACTTCCATACCATGCCAATGTGAGGACATTTCATATCACAATAGATTTAGTGTACACCAGCCCAGGGGTGCAGAATATCTCTGAAGGCACGAACAAGGTTCTGGGTAAATTCAGGCAGCTGTGGGGAAATTCCCCCCCCCCCCAAGTTTATGTAAAAAAAACTCTACAAATTCAACTGTCATCAGTGACGAACATATATTTTGGCTAGCAACTATATTTATATGCCCCCCCCCCACAATTTTTTTTCTTTTTTGCAGTGAAGCAAATTTTCAAATGTGGCTTCATCTTCATATTTTACTGAAATCGTCGAAAGAAGTTTGCATGTGGAAAATAGTAGTTTCTCTCTCATCTCCCACTAGCCACTGCGTGGCCAGCATGGCTTTCAACTTCTCTGTGACCCATGACAGTTCTTTTCGTGGGGTTAAGGGTGACCAGTGTTCGCTAACCCCTGGTGATTGCTATGAATTCCCATTTGGTTTGCATTAGTTAGCTTTGCAAACCAAATGAAAATTTGTAGCCTATTGGAATGAATTCCCTGCAAATTCGAATTTGGTTTGCTTCGCAAACCAAATAAAGATTATGAACTGTTGTTTGCTTTGCAAACCAACACCACAGGCAATGCCTTGATTGCCTCGTCATTGTAAATTGGGGCCAAATTTAATAACAGCCATCAAAAGGCATTGCCCATGGTGTCCTCGTCATTGTCAAGTTTGAATTCCGAAGAGATCCAATTGGCATGACGTTACAATCTCTTGCGAAAATATAAAAATCTAATTGAAAATTGATTTTTTTTAATCAAATGTAAGGAATTTATCTTGTGCAAAATTTTCCTTAGATTTCAAATCCATTGAAATTTTTAATCTATCTTAAACAATCCCAATTTTACAAAAAGTACTAAAATTGCCAGTCAAAATTTTTTTTATTTGTTGATGGAACCTTTGAGCACAGGAAATGTAATCTGTGATTTCTCGAACACAATCAAAGCTGCAAGTTCGATAGTAAAGTTCTTTTTTCCCAGTTGAGATTTATGAAAAACAACCTTTTAAACACACCTTTTTTTTAAAAACTGCTTTATTCTTCTCAAGAAAATCAAAAATCAAGCTTGATCATCCAGGATAATACAGTAATCAAAGAAGCATTTACTAACCCTAAGTGTATGGCCACATCAGAAATTATTTATCTGCTTGAAAATTGTTAAAAAAATCTGCAGTAAAGCTTTCTGTGAATCAGTTGGATCTGTAATTGACAACCATCTACACAATCGAAACATCCAGTTCAACACACTTTTCAATGAGGTCTTCATTCCATGGAATGGACCTCCTATTCATAAGGCTTCACGACTATTGAAAGAATCCTTGGGCAGACACTTCCATGGTGGAAGATAACATTTTATGCAGTTTTCTTCAGCATCTTGTCTCAAGGTGTACATAACGTGAAAGGTGATTGACAACCTTCACAAAGAGACAGGAAGGCTGCCATTTCTTGGTGATAACTAATATAATCCATTAATGTAAAATTATTTTTTATTGGAAAAAATTTTAGTTTTTTTTTTTTTTTTAATTTGTAATAGTTTTAATGAGAGTTCTTAATTATCAACATTGCACTCAAAAAGTCGCTTTAACTAAAATGAAAAAATAAGGACATCTTCGGGGAAATTTCGGACAAAAAAAATTGTGTTTTGGGGAAATATTGGACCTTGAAACATGTTCTGTTTCCGCCAAAGACTTTACACGAGTCTTTGGCTGGACCAAGTTTGGAACTTGCATCCCTCCTGTTGCAAATCAGTTACTCTTACAACTAGCCTACCACAGCCTATAAAGGCACTGGATTATCCCATGTATGCTTAAAACTCAAAAATTGTAATTTTAGGATTTTAGATGAAGCTACTTATGGAGCCAGACGACCACGAGGATAGGAAATTTTCAGTCACTGCAACTCTTACTTGTTGACCTTTGACTTGACTGGGTAGGTTTGGTTCCATTGTTCTGTCACTGCACTAATTTTTTGCTACATGAGGAATGGGTAGGTTTGGATTCTTATGGTGCAAGGTTCTAAGCAGGACAATAAGAGGGCTGTGTGGATAGGAATGCTGACACTAAAAGTACTTTTGGATAGGTTCCAAGGTTATGAATGGCAGTGGGAAGAGAAATAACAAAAAGAATCAAATTCCCCTGAAATATATTGTACAGCTATAAGCAAATCTAAGAGCACAAAGGAAACACTTCAATGATTCTTCACTTGAAGAAAAATGACGGTTGCAAAGAAACTTTTTTCAATCATAGGTAGGACTCAAGAACACAGTACCCCCATCGCACGAGTAATTAGCGTCACCAATTTAATTTTCAATAATTCCAAATCATCCGAATTTGGCTAAAATTTTAGTCGCTAATTTGACGAGGAGCAAGTATCGTATTCGTAAGTATAAGCCAATAATTCCAGTTTGACAAAATTTGCAATTTGGAAAAAAAAATAATGCTTACTGTCGAAAGATAACACACTTAGTTTGTGGCGAAAGGTAACCCAACCAATTTGCGATTTCATTTAATCGACTTGTAAATCGTTCAAGAACCATAAACAATTCACAGAACGAAACTAAGTAACTAGATTATATCATGAATAATGGTACAAATTTATGAGGCACAAGCGACTGCACTAAGTAATTTCAATTTCAAGAGATAAAGCTCGAATCAATGTTTATATGACATCACACAGTGGTTTGTTTACTGTTTCGTTATGTTAATATTGGAGAAGAAAACAACTAAAGAGTTTAGTTGTTTTAAAACAGCTCAAGTCAAAATAAATATTAAGGCATGAAAAGTGCTATTTATATTGTGAATTGTTAATAGAGCTTCTTATGGTATGAAAAGGTAGTTAATTTATGCAACACTGAAGCAAAAAAAAAAAAAAATTTTTTTTTTTTTTTTATAGTGCAAGGTTTTTTTTGTAGAAAAAAGTTCGGCACGTCACACATTTCGTCCTTTCCTCACATTTGTTATAGGACTTACGAACGATTTTAGCAATGCATAGTCGTAAATTAAGCAGTGCCGGAACGCTCTGACCTGCGTGGTATTGTTGGGAGGTTGAGGAACAGAAAAGATTCGTATTTTACAACTTTTTCGTACTTATTTATAGTCGAAAAATAAAGTGCAGGAACGGTGTTCCAGCTCCGCTACACGCCTGAATTTCTGTATTATTCCACTGTTGGATACGAGACGACCACATTGCCGGTCCGTGATCAAACCCAAAGGGAAATATCCGCGGACAACGCCACATAATTTTGAACCACAGTCTGATGACGAGATCACACCTGAGGAGGTACGCAACCCTCCAAACTTCCATACCACGCCAAAGTGAGGACATTATTATCAAATTATATATTTTTTTGTCCATAATAGTTATTTTCAAGGACATTATTATATATATTTGATTATCTATCAAAGTGCAGATTAATTTTTTTCATCACGATCATCAATTTGTGGCACAACGATACCTGCTTCCTTTCTTTCCAAAATGTCCACCAGATCTTCGAAACAAGAAATCGGAAGAAATAACATGAAGTGCGTGATTATGCTCATAGACGTGAAATAAGTAGACTGAGCATCGCATTGAGGAGAGCACCAAAAAGTGGGATCAACTGGGTACTCTAAGATTAACATGTTCCTAGAAGTCACCTGGCTATTCTTGGCTTTTTATAGCTCTTCCTGGAAACCTAAATTTTCTTGCAAAATGTAAGCAATGAGAATGTGTATACTGCAAAATCTGTCACTTGCGCGTGTTTAATGTCTATACCCATGCTACGTCCGAACGGTTAAATATATTTCCATCAAACTTCGCATACTGTAAGCGTTTACATTCATTTTGTGACTGAATTTAGTTTCGTAAGTCTGTAAGCCTTCCTACTCTAAGTTCAATTTAGTGTCTCTTTGTTTGGTCGTCGATATAATAAATAGAAAGTAAAACGTACTGTTCTTCTAATCTTATTTTCTGATTATTAAATCCTGAATTCAACTAGTTATCACTTTATTTCGTTAATATTACAACACAAGTATCACATATATAAAATGGATTTAATATATGTTAATACAATGTTCTATATATAATACACCATATTTTTCATTTTGTGAATACGTTAGTTAAAATCTTTGTTTATGTTATATATATATATATATATATATATATATATATATATATACTTTCAAGAACACAAGAATTTCTAAAAAAATGTAACAAAAGTCTTAAAAAATAATAAAAAATGAAGAAATGTTGGTGGATCAGGGCGTCATCAGGGAGGAGCCTGCCCCAAACAACATAAAATGGTGTTTTCTACATATGAGCAGCATTAGGCTGAAAAAATTGCTCATACACTCCCCCAAACACCACCAAAAATCAAGTAAAACAAAAACAGAAAAAAATACCAAAACAGAGCAGGAACAGAACGAAATGAAACCCGAAGCCGCAGCCGGGATAACAACAACAACAAGCCTAAAAATTACCACCAATGTTCCTGCTCTGTTTTGGTATTTTGTTTTGTTTTTCTTTTACTTGCTTTTGGTGGTGTTTGGGGGAGTGTATGAGCAATTTTTTCAGCCTAATGCTGTTCATATGTAGAAAACACCATTTTATGTTGTTTGGGTCAGGCTCCTCCCTGATGACGCCCTGATCCACCAACATTTCTACATTTTTTATCATTTTTTAAGACTTTTATTGGAATTTTTTTGGTAATTCTTGTGTTCTTGAAATTAAATTGTTTACCATGCTATGTCTGCAGCTCCCGGGGCATGAGCTCTGCTACCGGGCGCGTCGGCAGGTGGCGGATAGCCGAAAGTCCTGAGCAGAAACATACTCAGGATATCCCCGAATATTGAATAAGGGGGCGCGGACCAGCTCCCGTTAACCCAAAGTGTTATGCGACCCGTGCTGATGGGTGTATGGTACCGACGGTTAATTGGTGCCTTTTACGGAACCTCCTAGAGTGCTTGGCGACCTCTAGGAGTAATTTGCCTTACCCTGGTATGCAGGCTCTGGCGGGGTGGACTGCATAATTCCTGCGGTATATACACCAATCTATGGGGGGGAAAATGAAAACAAAAACCAAACCACCGACTCCAAAGAGGAAGACAATCAGACCTTGATGGAGACCCAATCCTCAGGATCAGGCCCTGCAACCCCACAGACAGACCTTGAAGGAGATCGAGATCTCCAAAAGATAGTCTTGGGGCTTGACAGGATTGATATACAGAGGGAAAAAATCTCTGGGGCTGCCAAAAAAAGGCTGACCAAAGAAAGGAAGTTAGCTGAGGGTACATGGGTAGAGAACAGACCCAAACCAAAAGCCAAAACCACTCCAAGGGGAAAGGAGTTACAGACCCCGATCAGGCCCTCTACCAAGAGGCCAAGGTAGTACTCCCCACTCTCAGGAGAAAATGTCAACAAAGAGGGCTAAACCCGGAAACGGGGCAGACCCTAGTTATAGTGACACCTTATCGGCTGTGAAGATGGTAGTTGTCGTGGAAGGATATCCAGACCAGAAACTGTCAGAAGAACAGCTGATGACCTTCCAACTAGACGCAATGTCTAAGATTGAGGGCGTTCCTCCGGGAACAGGACCTCAATTCAAATATTGTCGTCTGGAAGGAGGAGCTATAATTATCCTCTGTGCCGACTCTAACAGCAGCCAATGGCTGACCAGAACTGTTAGAGAAATGTCACCATGGAACGGCTTGTCCCTCCTTGTTGACGAGGCACGTAAAATAGTTAAAACCACAAAATTTATAGCCAAGATCCCAGCTATATACAACAAGTTCTCCGGTAAAGAGATTCTACAAAAAGTAGAAGCTCAGAACGGAGGACTAACTGCCACAAAATGGGGAATCCTCAACTAAAAATCTGGTAATGAGGGTAGAACCATTGTGGTAAGTATCCCAGAACAAGATGCCAAGACCTTGATGGGTAGTAATTGGTAATTGGTAATTTTTAGTTAACGTCGTACTAGAGCAACACAACGGGCTATTGACGACGGTCCGGGATCAGTCCCTTAAGGGAAAGATCCGAGGACAACACCTCGTAATTTTGAACCACGGTCAGATGACGAAGCAACACCTGAGCTGGCACCCCACTCTCCAAACTTCCACGCCAACCCAACGTGAGGACTTTTGACCACGACAGATTTAAGGTGCACCAGCCGCCTCTACACCATACGTTCACAAACATCCATGCCCGGACCCGGATTCGAACCAGGAACCTTTCGATCTAGAGGCTAACACCTTAACCACTATACCGGTTGGTCGGCACCTTGATGGGTAGAGAATGTAAATTCTACATAGGCTTTACCCAAGTGCAGGCTAGGGCTCTGGAAAAACCTGCTGCAGCTTCCGCTGACAATGTCAATGAAGCTCCTGCAGGTCAACCTGCAGCATAAACGACTTGCTGCAGCCAACCTCAGTGGGGTTTTCCGGACTGAGGGAATCCACATTGCCCTAATACAAGAACCCTGGCTGTACAAAGAAGGCATCAGGGGATTAAAAGGACAGTGGAGGTAAGTTAATTTATGATTTTGTAAGCTCATCTCCAAGAGCTTGCTTACTTATTAACAACAACATCGATGCAATGCCGATCCATGAACTTTGTTCTAGGGATTTGGCAGTAGCAAAGATAACTCTTCATAATGGCGGGAGAACCAGAGAAATCTTGATAGGCTCTGGGTACCTGCCATATGAGGAAAAAGATCCTGTGAGTGCAGAGCTGAAGAGATTGTTGACAGCGTGTGCAGAACAGCAATCGGGATTGATTCTCGGTTGTGATGTGAATGCACACCACACAATCTGGGGCAGCTCCAACATCAATGACAGAGGTGAAGCTCTTTTAGACTTTGTACTTGAAAATAACCTAGATATCTTAAATGTAGGAAACAAACCGACCTTTATAACTAGTGTAAGAAAGGAAGTACTTGATATAACCTTAGCCAGCCCTGAACTAAGTAGTTATATTCACAATTGGCATGTTGATGAGAAGCCTTCAATGGCAGACCATCAATTTATCCACTTCTCACTGAAATCTGAATATCACTGGGAGAAGACGTTCAGAGATCCCAAAAGGACGAACTGGACCTTTTTTTACAGTGAACTCCAGAATTACCTAGAGGACTTCTCTCGGAAAATCTATGATACTTACGATCTAGAACTGTTCGCAGACGGCCTGCAGCAGGCAATCTATATTTCATATACAAATAAATGTCCCCTGCTTCTAAGGAAAGGCAAACAACCAAACTCATGGTGGAACCAAGACCTTATGAGGCAGAGGAAGACAGTAAGAAAACTTTTCAGGAAAGCAAAGAAATCTGGCAAGTGGGAAGAATACAAGTGCCTACTTTCAGAATACAACAAAGCTGTTCGAATGGCCAAAAGGAATTCATGGAGGAAGTTCTGTGATTCGGTTGAAAGTACCGCTGAAGGCACTAGACTCCACAAAATTCTTAAAAGAGATACACCAATATTGGTGGGGACCCTTAAGAATAATTCCGGTGGCTATACCAAAACTGGCAGAGAAGTTATAGAGACTCTGGTTGAGACACATTTTCCAAACTCCAACTTGGTACCTAATGAGTTAAACCCTTCTCCCCTGGGATATCCAATAAGGGTGAGAAGGGAAAACTGGATAGTTGCCAAGAAAAATTTTACTGTTAAACAAGTACTATGGGCTATCAACTCATTTGAACCATATAAAACTCCAGGACCAGATGGGATAATACGGATTGTGCTTCAGAAATCGGCCGATCTCATCTCACGGGTCTTGTGTAAAATGTTCAGAGCTAGTCTAGCTCTTGAATATATCCCCAGACCATGGAGAAAGGCAAGGGTAGTCTTTCTGCCCAAACCTGGAAAAAGCCAATATGACCAGGCTAAGAACTTTCGTCCTATCAGTCTATCATCTTTCATACTTAAGTGTATGGAAAAAAAATTGATAGACACATTAGGGATGTAATGAGGAGTACCAGACCTCTTCACAAAAACCAATTTGCCTATCAACCCGGTAAATCTACAGAGGTGGCTTTGCAACACCTGGTTGTAAAGATTGAGAAGACCCTGGAGTGCAAGGAAATGGCTTTGGCAGCTTTTCTTGATATTGAGGGTGCTTTCGATAATACCTCTTTTAATTCAATCGCTGCTGCTGCTGCCAGCAGAGCTATTGAACCACAAGTCTGCAAATGGATAAACTCCTTGTTAGCAGACAGAATTATTACAACAGAGTTGTTTGGGGCAACACTTCAGGCTAGACCCACTAGAGGCTGCCCTCAGGGAGGAGTTCTCTCCCCTCTGTTGTGGAATCTGGTGGTTGATGACCTAATTGCAGACCTCAATCAAAGCGGCATTTATGCCCAAGGATATACAGATGACATTGTCGTCTACATATCGGGCATGGATGAGAAAACGGTGATAAATATCATGCAGGGGACCCTGAACAGAATCGCAAGATGGTGCTGTGAAAAGAATTTGAGAGTAAATCCTCAAAAGACTACTCTTGTCCCATTTACACGAAGAAGAACCTGCATTGACAAAAGTGATATACCTACCCTACTAGGGGAAAAAGTAAATATGCTGAGCGAGGTTAAATATCTGGGAGTTATACTGGACACTAAATTAACCTGGAATCAGCATTTGAAAAGTAAAATTAAACAAGCAAAAGTTGGACTTCTACGATGTAGAAGAGTTCTTGGTAAATCATGGGGTCTAAGGCCAAAGATGACCTATTGGCTATACACTACGGCTATTAGACCCATTGTGACCTATGCGGCTGTGGTCTGGTGGAAAAAGACGGAACAATTGACTGTTAAGACCAAGCTAGACAGTCTTCAAAGAGCTGCCTGCCTGAGTATAACAGGTGCTATGTCCTCCACTCCCACCAGAGCCATGGAAATTATTCTATCTGTCGTCCCACTCGATATCTTTATCAGCGGTGCTGCCAGAAGAAGTTCCTACAGACTGGAAAACGCTGGACTGTGGATGGATTTTGCCAGCCAAAAGTCCCACACCAGTATTAACCAAAAATTCTTTGACCCTATACTTTTGATGCCCTCTGACATCATGGAGACAAGATTCCTCTTTCAAAGACCCTTTGAGGTACTTATTGACCTAAGAGAGGAATGGAAAGAGGAAAACTACAAGCTCACAAATGGAGACATTGTGTGGTACACAGATGGCTCCAGACAAAACGAAAAGGCAGGTGCTGGAATATGTGGGATCAGACCTAAGGCAAGGATTTCCCGAAAATTAGGAAAACATGCCACAGTATTTCAATGGGAATGGTTGCTATCATCTACTGTCTACAAGAATGTTCTAGAAGATCCTACTCAAATAGGAAAATCTACATATTCAGTGACAGTCAAGCAGCCTTAAAGGCAATAAACTCATTCCAAATAAGCTCCAAACTTGTTTGGGAATGTAGGAGCCTTCTACATGACTTGGGGACCCATAATAGGATCTTTCTTACTTGGGTACCAGGGCATACTGGTGTAGAAGGAAACGAAAATGCAGATAAGTTAGCCAAACTGGGGACTGCAGACCTACCTTTAAGCCCTGAGCCTTTTTGCGGGATCTCTAAGACTACCGCAAAAAGGGTGATAGGAGAAAGAATGCTTAAAGAAACTACAAAAAAGTGGAAGCAAACCACCGATCAAAAACATGCAAGGCTTCTGATTCAAGAACCTTCTATTAAAACATCTTCTCAGATCCTTCGTCTTAGCAGGGGTTAGATGAGGGTGATAGTTGGATTTCTCACAGGCCACTATCACCTAAGAAAACACCTTCATAGGATGGGAATCTATAAAGAAGAACCTCTATGCAGAAAATGCAATATGGTGGAGGAAAATGCCCACCACATACTTTTTGAATGCGAAGCTCTGCTTCACATAAGGCACTCAAGTCTAGGTCTTGGAACAGAACTTGATACAATTCACGAAGAACCTGTCAAAAGCCTTTTGGCCTTTCTCAAGGAATCTGGCTTTCTCTGACAGGAATATCGAAAAACAATGGGGTTTGGTGCAATATTCCCTAGTGGAATCAGCACCTAGGGCTTTCCTGACCTCCCCACTCTATATGACTATGACTATGACTATATGTCTGCAGCTTCAGCGCGCTTGCATGGGTAGTTTCGAGTTTCGGTTTCTGGTTATTGCACCCCAGCTGTTTGGTTTTTTTTTGTATATTTTTTGTTATTTTGTGTGTGTTATGTAACTGTTATTTTGTATATTTTATGCTATATATATATATATATATATATATATATATATATATATATATATATATATATATATATATATATATATATGTAGGAATACTAGACAACGGTAGTTGTCTACTAGTCTGGAAAGAACTCATTATAAGAGCAACGAGACTGGTAGGAGTCAGTTGCATTGTAGTAGGAATGCAAGGCAAGACTGTCAGAAGCCAGTCACATTCCGGTATTCAGTTACGAGAAAATTAATAGAACAGACACTTTTTCCCCTGGACGCCATTGAGAGCTGACGTATTTTTTCCGAGCAGAGACGACTGCTGCAGATAATGACGGAACTGTTTTAAAATATAATTCAACTGTACATAATAATTGTATATATTTATTCATTAAATGTCAATGTGCTGTAAGATTCGAAGTCTTTAATATAGACCTTACCAAACAGAACAACACGAATCTTACAAAAAATGGGGGCTCGGCCGGGATGTGAAAAACCGTTGACGACCGCGACGATTCTCCTCCTTCGTACGAGGGCGTGAACCCCTTCCGCTGCAACTAAGGGTAGCGACGACGGATTAGCAGACCCCGAAAGCAGTGACGATTGAACCGGCCGGCGGAATGTTTTGACTCCCTATGCAAACCTGGACTTGTGTTGTAATCATCTGCAAGAACAGTTTCATGACTTCTCCTGACGTGGTGCTGATGATAGACTGAAACGACAAAAAAAAAAAGAAAACGCGTAGACGAAAAAACGCGTAGACGAAAAAGACGAGTTGACGGAAAAGACGGATAGAAGGAACTTTCGAAACTGTGAGTACAGAATTTTGTTTTACTTGATGACATGGCATATTTAACTAAGGCCCGAAAAGCAGATTTGCTAACATTGATTGACGAATTAGGCCTGATAGTGCCAGAGAATCCCAAAGTAGCGCAGTGCTCGAAACTTATAATAGATTCTGAAAATTATGACGAGGAGATAACAAAAAATCTGTTGAGCGTTATTAGAACTGAACGCGAAGAGAAAATTGAAGCCGAAAAACGAGCAGAGAAAATTGAAGCCGAAAAACGCGCAGAGAAAATTGAAGCCGAAAAACGCGCAGAGAAAATTGAAGCCGAAAAACGTGCAGAGAAAATTGAAGCCGAAAAACGCGCAGAGAAAATTGAAGCCGAAAAACAAGCCCGCGAATTCGAATTAAGGAAACTCGAAATCGAAACTGCTAACGGACAAGGCAACAGTTATGGTAAAACTACCAGCCTATACAATAACGATTTATTGAAATTTATTAACCGTTACGAGACGAATAAGGATATTAGCTGTTATTTAACTTTATTTGAAAGACAGATTAGTCGTATCGAAATACCAAAAACGGAATGGGTTACACATTTGTTGGGTTTACTCCCATTGGATTTGGCTAATATTATCACGCGTGAGCCTGACGAAAAGGCTAATGACTATGAAAATGTCAACAGATTATTGTTGAAACGTTTTAAATTAAATCCGGAACAATTTAGGCAAAATTTCCTTTCGCATAGAAAAGAAGCGTCTTCTACTTGGAATGACTTTGCTCATGATCTGAAAAATTTCTTTGAAGAATGGACGAGTGGGTTGGAAGTATCAAATTACCAAGACCTTAAAGAACTCATGATTACCGATCAACTAAAACGAAAAATACCCAATGACGTTCGAGACCATTTTATAGACGAGCTACCGAAAATAACGAAAATAGACCAACTCGTCAATAAATTAGACGAATATGAAGCGGCTCGATGTCATTTAAAAACCAATAGAGATTCGAAAACATCAGACGATAAATATAAGAAGCGTTTCAATAGGGATTTTGACAAATTAAAGCCTCGATCTTTCGTGCGCCCTGAACAAACTAACACCAATCATATAAAATGTTACAACTGCAATGAATATGGACATAGGTCGATAAATTGTGAAAAGAAAACTGAGGGTGTGAGATGCTTTAAATGTAAAAATTATGGGCACAAGGCCGACGTGTGTCCCAAAAGAGATGTAAATAGAACTTTAATTAATAGCCCTTTTAATTCTCGTACTAAGCTTAGAAAATATGTTGAAATGTGCGGGAAAAGATCTAATGCGCTAATCGACACAGGAAGTGATGTGCCAATGATAAAATATGAATTTTATGTTGAAATTGGATCCCCAAAATTGAGTTTTGATAATGTGACTTTAATGGGTATAGGAGGAGAACACATTTCTCCTCTAGGTTTCTTTTCTACTGAAATTATTATTGATGACTGCATTATTGTTACTGATGTTTATGTTTTAAAAAATTTACCTGATCATATTGTTCTTGGGTTCGATTGCATAAATAAGTTAAATCTTACTTTATCAGAGAGCGGACTTCATGTTTTGAGCAGACGCGATAATTTTCGAGTGAATTACGCAAGAATTGTTAATTTAGCGAACACTTCAGATTCAACTAAAATTCAAACCGGAACTCATCTCGAAGTAACTAATCGTCTAGAACCAAACACTAAGTTGGAGACAAAACGAACCATAGCAGAGGATAACAAATTTCTAAATCCAATTCCTAAAGAGGACGTTCCATTATACACTTATCACATTGATTTCATAGGTCCGTTACCTTCAACATCTAAGAACTATCAGCATATCTTCACGGTAGTAGACGCATTCACAAAATTCACTTGGTTATATCCTACCAAATCTACGACATCAGGTGACGCAATAAATAAACTCAAACAACAACAAAATAGTTTTGGAAATCCTGCGAGGATAATCTCGGATAGAGGATCCGCTTTTACATCTAAAGAATTTACAGATTTTTGTTGCGAAAACGGGATTGAACACCTAAAAATCACAACAGGAATCCCAAGAGGCAATGGACAAGTAGAAAGAATGCACAAAACCCTGATTCCAGTGTTATCCAAACTTTCAATTGAAGAACCGATCAAATGGTTCAAACACGTTGACGCCGTACAAAGAATACTCAATAGTACAACCTCCAGAAGCACAAGATGGACACCCTTCGAACTTTTGACAGGTGTGAAAATGCGAAACAAAGAAGATCTCAAGATAGTCCAGCTTTTAGAAGAAGAATATACTGAAGTTTTTCTAGAGAAGAGGAAGAAATTAAGAGACGATGCCAAAGAGAATATCCTAAAAATTCAGGAAGAGAATAAAAGAACGTACGATAAGAAGAGGAAGAAACCTCATCAATACAAAGAGGGCGATCTTATTGCTATTCAGCGGACTCAATTTGGTGTCGGAATGAAATTACGACCGAAATTCTTAGGACGATATCGAGTGAAGAAAGTGAAACCCCATGATCGCTATGACGTTGAGAAAGTTGGAAACCATGAAGGACCGAACTTGACGTCGACAGCAGCTGACCATATGAAGTCGTGGTTCAATAACTAATACTGAATCAATGTATTCCCAGATACTGTTTTGTGTTTTTTTTTTTAGGTTTGTCGTGTTCCTTTCGAGGACGAAAGATAATCAGGATGGCCGGTTGTAGGAATACTAGACAACGGTAGTTGTCTACTAGTCTGGAAAGAACTCATTATAAGAGCAACGAGACTGGTAGGAGTCAGTTGCATTGTAGTAGGAATGCAAGGCAAGACTGTCAGAAGCCAGTCACATTCCGGTATTCAGTTACGAGAAAATTAATAGAACAGACACTTTTTCCCCTGGACGCCATTGAGAGCTGACGTATTTTTTCCGAGCAGAGACGACTGCTGCAGATAATGACGGAACTGTTTTAAAATATAATTCAACTGTACATAATAATTGTATATATTTATTCATTAAATGTCAATGTGCTGTAAGATTCGAAGTCTTTAATATAGACCTTACCAAACAGAACAACACGAATCTTACATATATATATATATATATATATATATATATACTTTTCCACTGATATCTGTTGACTCATCAATCTAAAGTGACCAGAGAGCATTTTTTTTTAAAGTATGAAGATAAATTTTTGATTCTGGGTGATATTGTAATAGTACTTGACCTTCTCTGTCGCTTAATTTCCCAGCATTGTTTCGACAATAATAGCTAATGCTGGTGCAATGATGGACTCGACATCAGTGTATGCTTTTTTGCGTTGTGTGATAGGTCGGAACCAAATTTCTGTAATAAGTCGGAACCAACTTTCCAAGATTGGATGAAACCATCTTTCAACGATTGGACGAAACCAACTATCAGCAACAGATTGGAACCAGCTTTTGACAGTGGGACGGAATTAACTTTGGCAATGAGGTATTTTCACCTTTTTTGTTTCAATTTTATTATGTTAAGAGGATGAAAATCCATGCAAAAATGACGTATATATTATTGAAATTGCAAAACTAATCCGGATATATTAATTTTTAAATTTCGTTTCCAGTATTGGCGGGAAAAACAGGAATTTAGTAATGGCTGCTCTGTGACGTCACAGCGCATAGTAACTCACTGGGCCGGCGTTGCTATGGTTGTTTATATAACTGTTTACAATTTGGACAAATTCAGTAATGATACTTAGTGTAAAAGGGCTTTATGCATTTCTGACACCTTTTCCAAAACTCTTCGAATATTTCTGTTCTGCATAATATTTTAAATTATTAATTGAACCTTTCACTTGTTTATTTTTTATGATTGCCCTTTTGTAAACAGCATTTATACTAGTGATTTGTTGGTTCATGAAGTACTTTTTATAAACAGTTACTATCTTATTTACTGCTGCTTATGAAATAAATTTGCTAATCAATATAGACACGTGTTGATTTCATACAAGAGCGATTGCGAGTGTACAGGGAGCATAGATGAGAGATGTAAACAAAAGCTCAGCTATGCACAATGACGTCACATCCAATGGCGGCTTGTTTTCGGATCACGTGACTTTGTTTCGTTTTCAACAAAATTAAAATTGATTTTATAATCATTTCAATTATTATTCTTAAAGTTTAAACGCACTATTTGTTTCAGTCTCTTGTGGTTGTGTCAATTATTCAGCAAGTTTCATAATCGTATTTAAATGAAAGCCACAATTCACAAACATAACTTTATTGAACAAAGCCTAACGTGCTCTCTTGGTTATCTATATAAAACTGTATATTTCAAATATCTATAGAACAAGCACTTTTACAGTTAACACATCACATCCTCCTTTTTAACTTGTATAGTAAATAATATAATACACATAAAACACTTCATAAAATCAAGAAACAATCAATAACATATATAATCACTTAAATACCTGGGTCGTTGTATAGTACGACCAGATTGGCGAGCATGAGGTTTAGTTACAGTATTGGATAGCGGCGCAGTACTCGTATCAATAAATGTTTCTTTATTATCTGGAAGATTATCGGGAATATTATTGTAAAATGGATGGGAGGTCATGGATAACCTTAAAAACTTTCTGTTTCTCACTAAGACTCTTCCAAAGTTTGTTCTAATCTTATATGACCTTGGGTTATTGGTTAAAGACAAAACAGTAGCGGGTTCCCATAATTTAGTTTTTACGTTCTGAACAGTGATTTTGTCTCCAGGCTGAAGTTCTTTCAAATTCTTACTGGATCTATCGTAATAGTGCTTCTGGTTTTGTTGCATTCTCAACAATTTTATATCGACATCTTTAAAGAGTTCAGGGTTAAGAAGTTTATTACTAATAGGCAACTTGGTTCGTAATCGTCTATTAAACATTAGCTGGGCTGGTGATAATCCTAATCCAGAAATGGGTGTATTACGATATTCTAATAATCCTACTGAAGGTCTACGATTATCCTCGAAAGCTTTCTTAAAAATTGCTTTGGTTATCCCAACTGCCTTCTCAACCATCCCATTACTTTGGGGATAATTAGGACTAGTGAATATAATTTCAATATCCCATCCCTTTCCAAAATTTTTAAATTCATAGCTGTTAAAGGGAACATTGTCACAAACAATAATTTCTGGAATTCCAAATTTGGAAAATATATCCTCTAACTTGAGAATGATTTCTTTAGTAGTCTTATTTCGAATAGGTACCGATTCAATCCACTTTGAGTAATAATCAATTAATACTAGATAGTCACTGTTATTAAAATACATTAAATCTACTCCGACTCTCTCAAACGGACGGTTTGGTACATCATGCGGGACAAGAGGTTCTTTACATAGTGATTTTTGAAAATTTTCACACACATTACACTTAGAAATGATATTTTCAATGTCTTGATTAATTCCTGGCCAGTACATTAATTCCCTGGCTCTATTTTTACACTTCTGAATACCTAGATGAGCTTCATGTATCAACATTAACATATCTTGTCTAAGAACATTTGGAATGACAATTTTGTCGTTTAAAAATACCAGTCCATCAACACAGACAATATCATTTTTCAATTTGTAGTAATGCCTCAAGGTGTTGGGTACATTTTTCTTTTCAGGCCATCCAATTTTAAAGTATTTACATACTAACTTTAAATCATTATCTTCCTCAGTTGCTTTCTGAAATTGCTTAAATTTGTTCTCACTCATTGGCAAGAGTCTAGATACAGAATGAACCATGTTCATCATTTCTGGGTCATCTTTGCTTTCCTCTTTAATATATGCTCTTGACAAAGTGTCAGCAATATACATTTGGCTTCCTGGCAAATATTTTACAGTAAAATCATATTTTAATAGTTTGAGAAGCATTCTTTGTAAACGAGAAGAAATTTTACTTATTGGCTTATGGACTATGGAAGTCAAGGGTTTATGATCACTTTCAACAACAACCTTATGACCATAGACCAAATTGTGATATTTTTGAAAAGCAAAGACAATTGCCAGCAACTCCTTTTCAATTTTGGCATAATTCTTTTCAGCTTCTGTTAAGCTCCTAGATGCAAATGCAACTGGATTACTTTCTTGTAACAAACATGCTCCTAGACCATCTTTAGAACTATCACACTGGATAGTAATAGGCAAGACGTCATTGAATACTTTTAGAACTGGTGTTAAACTAATTAACTTTTTAATACTCTCAAAACTTTTATCCTGTTCATGACTCCATTCAAATTCAACATCATTTTTTAACAATTCTCTTAAAGGAGCAGTAACAGCAGAGACTTTGGGTACAAATTTAGATAGAAAATTAACCATGCCTAGTAACCTTTTAATATCGCCCTTACACAGAGGTTGTTCTATTTCAGTAATGGCTCTAACATGACTTGGATCAGCTTGTATATACCTATCTTAGATACTAAGAAACCCATATATTTTACTTCAGGGACCCTAAACTGAAATTTATCACTATTGAACTTTACATTATTTGTTTTGGCTCTCTCCAGAACCTCTATTAAAATTGTGTCATCGTCTTTTTCATCTTTACCTGCTATGATGAGATCGTCAAAATAAATTTCTACTCCATTAATATCACCAAATAATTTCTGATTCTTTTTCTGAAAGACCTCAGGAGCAGAACAAATTCCAAAAGGTAGCCTGTTAAACTTATATCTACCAAAGGGAGAATTAAATGTACACAATTCTGAACTGGGATTATCTAATGGTATTTGCCAGAATCCTTCTTTTAGATCTAATACAGAGAAACATTGCTTTCCTTCCAATTTGTTTATGATTTCTTCTGCAGAAGGAATTACATGATGTTCACGCTTTATTGCCTTATTAAGATTTCTGGGATCAAGACATATTCTTAATTTACCATTAGGCTTTTCGACCACAACTAAACTATTTACCCAGTCTGTGGGTTTGTTCTTTATGTAAAGATTGGGGTACTCTTCTAGGAGCATTAACAACAGGTGGTACATCTGGCTTTACTTCAATATGATGAGGCTCCCCAGGAAATTTTCCCAATCCCTCAAATACATTTTGGTAATTCTGGATAACATTTATTTTCGACTCAAGATCAATTATATCAATAAGTTGAATTAACTGTAATTTTTCACAAGCTTGCAAACCTAAAATTGGCTTGGCCTTTACATCTACGACAGTAAATTTAAGAATAACATCAGAGTGTTTATCAGTACAACAAGCTAGATCTATAGACCCAATAGTTTTCAACTTATTATTACCATACGACATTAAAATCACATCAGTTGAGTTTAATTGGTCCTTTTGTTTTAAATTTAAAGTTTCAAGAACATGGAGTGGTAACACATTGACTTGGGCTCCTGTATCCAGTTTAAAAGAAACTTCTTGACCCTCAACTGATATTACTTTAAGCCATTCATTGCAAATATTAGATTGAACATTACGTACAGTATCAACAAATAGGCTAACCTCCGAATTATTTGTTTGCACTTCATTCACTTTCCGGTGAATACTTCTAGCAATTGATTGATGTAGCATTGGATTTACCTTACTTTTGCACATAGCTGCAAAATGGTTTTTTCTTTTGCACTTGTTACATAGTTTATTATAAGCTGGGCACTGACCTTTCGTGTGCTTTCTTCCACATGCCTGGCATTCAATAATTTGTTGCTTTGAAGATTTTGTCGGGTTATGGCTATGTCTATTTACAGCATCAACACAATTGGAGTTATTGATGGTTTTTACCTGACTCCTACTCAATTCACAAGCTCGAACACTGTCGACCGCTTTTCGTAAGGTTAGGGCAGGTTCCCGGGTACAGCTACACTCTACGTTTATGAGTGATGGCAACGGCTTGGCGATTTTTTTTGGCGCGCTTCTAGTAGCGAGTTACGATAAATTAAGGCAACCCATCTTTCTCTACGTTTGTTGTGGTTTTCATGGCAACCTCGGCAAACGGAAACTTTCAATTTTCATTTTGAATATTCTAGAAAGTTCTTCCAAAATCCGTTAAAGTCGTTTGATTTCATTGATTCGTTTGAGATTTTTTCTTTCCTCCCATTGATTATTTTGTTTTTAAAAGTTTCATTTGATTGCATTGGTCCTTTTAAATCGTTTTCGGTGATACCATTGGTCCATTTATTTGTATTTTGACAGTTGTGGACTTTTTATTTTGTTATAATAGTTTTCTTGAAAGGATTAAGAGTTTTTTTTTTACCATTTTCGTATTCATTATTTTTTTTACGGAAGAATTCTGACGTTATCAGGTTGTATTATTTCTTGCTTTTGTTTTCTTTTGTAAATCTTTTTCTTTTTCAACATGCCCACTGTATTTAGTGTAATTGATAATTTTCACGGTATTCTTTCCCAACATTTGTAGCTTAGTTTCTCTGCTGGTTCACAAATATGTTTTGATATGTGCTTAAACTTACTACTTTTTGTGAAAGTTTTTAAAAAAATATACTTTTTAAAACGTTCTGAAATGTATTTAAAAAGTGTGTTGTAAAAAGAAAAAAATTTGCGACAGAAAAAGAGTTAAGAAATAATTCTTTCTTGGCGACTTTAGAAATGCGCCAAGGCCGTTGCCATCGCTCATAAACGTAGAGTGTAGCTGTACCGGTTCCCGTAGCAATCTTTCCTGCAAGTTGACATCTTGAACTCCCAGCACTATTCTGTCTCGAATCAGGCTGGTTTCCTGCTCTCCAAAGTTACATGATGCAGCAAGTGTCTTTAGTTCAGTCAAGTACACGTCAATGGATTGGCCGTCTTTTTGTGAACAAGAGAAAAATTTGAATCGTTCAAACACTTCATTACTTTGTGGTAAACAGTGATGATCGAATTTATTAATAACTTCTTCAAATTTTCTCTTCTCACCCTCAAACTTGAATATATTATATACATTTACGCCTTCATCACCAATTAGATTGAGTAATATGGCAATTTTGATATTGTTCGGCTTTTCCACTTTTTCTGACGCCATGAGAAAATTTTCTAGCTTCTGCTTCCACTTCATCCAATTTTCACTGGTATTCCCGCTGAAACACAACTCTCCAGGAGGTTTAAAGGTCATCGCGAATGATGATAACAGATTAGGCAAAGTTCACTTTACAGAACACAAAAGTTCATTTTTTTTCCCTTTCGAATATGAAGTTTCTTAACAGGTTCCTGACACTATGTTTCAGTCTCTTGTGGTTGTGTCAATTATTCAGCAAGTTTCATAATCGTATTTAAATGAAAGCCACAATTCACAAACATAACTTTATTGAACAAAGCCTAACGTGCTCTCTTGGTTATCTAAATAAAACTGTATATTTCAAATATCTATAGAACAAGCACTTTTACAGTTATGGTTACAGTTAACACATCACACTATTTAAAGATTTTTAAACTTGGAAATACTAGAAGAGATCATTTGTAAGCAAAACCCTCGCACATGCAAATACCTCATTGGAATGTACGTATATTGCATACATTGTACATTTTCCCCCCATTCTACAAAAGCTTAATATCTATTTATCTGACCCATACCAAATCGATCAAGAGTTTGAAGACATCAGACAGAAGGGCTCATCGTTAAAAGCCTACATCCGACATAACCGGGAGCTGAAACAAAAGGAAATAGTTAAATGGATACCAGAATAATTTGCCACTATTATTGAACGATGCTCCAACACTTCAAACGAGTCAGAAAATTGAGAGAATGGGTGAAAATTTACAATCTACGCTTCAGTGAACGAATCCACAGGACCAATTTCGTAATCCATAGCCAGAGCTCTACCACTTACGACTGCTGCTATACTACATAGCGATATACACAAATTTCTGCAATCACATTAAATGTCGATCGACGATTTGTATATCGCATATCAAGGGTTGCCTTTCGATAAGTCCAGTTCCAGAATCATCGCCAATGCCGTACTCGTAAGCAGTTTTATCGCCGATAGGCCGCTAAAAAGAGGTCAGAAATATTGTGAGAAAATATCGTCAGTTGAAAACTGAATTTTGTTTTCAAAGGAAGAAGAGCAATTTCTAATGTCTGTTAACAAAAAATAGTTACTTTTAAGGGCTTTTAGAAATGGAAGGTCAAAATAAGCACTTCCTAATACCCGTGGTAACAATGTTTATGTATTAGGGGTTCCTTTTTCTAAAGAAATTCGGGGTACAGCTACACTCTACGTTACTTTTAAGGGCTTTTAGAAATGGAAGGTCAAAATAAGCACTTCCTAATACCCGTGGTAACAATGTTTATGTATTAGGGGTTCCTTTTTCTAAAGAAATTCGGGGTACAGCTACACTCTACGTTTATGAGTGATGGCAACGGCTTGGCGATTAATTTTGGCGCGCTTCTAGTAGCGAGTTACGATAAATTAAGGCAACCCATCTTTCGTTTCGTTTGTTGTGGTTTTCATGGCAACCTCGGCAAACGGAAACTTTCAATTTTCATTTTGAATATTCTAGAAAGTTCTTCCAAAATCCGTTAAAGTCGTTTGATTTCATTGATTCGTTTGACATTTTTTCTTTCCTCCCATTGGTTATTTTGTTTTAAAAATATCCTTTGATTGCATTTGTCCTTTTAAATCGTTTTCGGGGATACCATTGGTCCATTTATTTGTATTTTGACAGTTGTGGAATTTTTATTTTATTATAATAGTTTTCTTGAAAGGATTAAGAGTTTTTTTTTTTACCATTTTCGTATTCATTATTTTTTTTACGGAAGAATTCTGACGTTATCAGGTTGTATTATTTCTTGCTTTTGTAAATCTTTTTCTTTTTCAACATGCCCAATGTATTTAGTGTAATTGATAATTTTCACGGTATTCTTACCCAACATTTGTAGCTTAGTTTCTCTGCTGGTTCACAAATATGTTTTGATATGTGCTTAAACTTACTACTTTTTGTGAAAGTTTTTTAAAAATATACTTTTTAAAACGTTCTGAAATGTATTTAAAAAGTGTGTTGTAAAAAGAAAAAAAATTGCGACAGAAAAAGAGTTAAGAAATAAATCTTTCTTGGCGACTTTAGAAATGCGCCAAAAAAAATCGCCAAGGCCGTTGCCATCGCTCATAAACGTAGAGTGTAGCTGTACCTTTTTGTGTAGCCTGGTCTTTGTATCATGTTTGCGTTTGGCTTCTTTATTGAAATGTAGTCAAGGAAATACTTTCGCACTTCAATCCACTGTTCAAGCAACCTTTCAGCAGCTGGTTTTAGGCTTAGCCACCTGCTTGATGAAATAGTGAGTGGGAAGTTTCCAGTCTCCTTGAATTTGTTTGTAAGTTGACCAACGCTTAGGTCATTTGAAAAAAATATGTGAATAGAAAAAAAAATAGTTCAGACACACCTTTCCCAAGCTCTTTTAGACCTTTAAGAAAAGCATTATGTATTGTGTGAATATTACATATCTCAATGGTAAATCTTTTTTTTTTTTTCAGGTAGAAAGTAATGAGTCATTAATCTTTTAAAAAACTGACTTGTTGACATTTGGCCCATCAGAGGCAGTTGATTGTGGAAGGATAACTCACTCAGAGCTTGCAAAATCTTGTGATATAAAATATCTACCATTCCAGATCCTATATAAAATGTCTTTAAGTGTTCGCAAACGATTTTACCGTGTCCATCATAACAATATCTCACACCAGTTAATATTTCACTCATTCACACCAAGTTCGGTAATTTTCAAGGAACGATTGAAATTTATCGAAAGATTTATACATATGAAAAGATTTTGGATTTGAATTTGTAGAGGAAGATATTCCCTATTGAATGACACCTTTGAATTTACTTTACTATGGATAGTGCTTAAAATAAAGTGGAGGTTCGTCTTTTCCCTGTGACAGTACATCAGGGCTTCAAAAAAATGCAACATACTCCAGAAATTACTGTAAATAGAAGACTGAGTAGACATGTCTAGACTTTGAGAAGCTTAAACATAAAAAGCAGGAAACTGGTCTATATTGCACATCACTGAAAACAAAAATTTCACAAGACAATGATGTAAAGGAGTTAGCTTAAATATATATATGTATGTAAAGACAATGCAAATGACTATTTGAATATAAAATGTTAAAAGAGAAGCAATTCTGAAAAGAAAACTACAGATATATGAAAAATTACATTTATTTTTTATAAAAATATACAATACAGTTTATTTAAACAATTCTGTGCCAGACAGAAACTCGAAGTCAGAATTGTCCCATATGAGCACATGACTGAACAAAAATTACTTATTTGATGCTCAGTAGAGAAAACAACATGAGTATGTACATTTACACAGTTTATCAACATGGATTTACACCTTCAAGTCCTCATCGGAGTAGCATGTTTTGATGGCACAGTGACTAAAAACACAAATACATAAGTATTTGTGATTGACAGCAATAACATTGCATGGGTTCAAAGACAATAGGAAAGATATGGCTATATACAGTCAATCCATTAAAAAATCATTCAATAAAAAATTATTCTTTCATGATGATGATTTTAATTTAATCGATGAAGTAATTTCATTAATGCATATGAACTTCTAATTATAAACCTATTTTAAAGAATTTAGACGCTGAAGTTTCGCTTAAAGTTTAGAAGTGGTAAAATCAAAAGACATTTTAATACAAAGACTAAGATACTAATAAGTTATTTAAAAAATTTAGTTTCGAAAAACAGAAAATCCATTTGATCTTTGCATGCATCTCCTCCAACTGGCGGTTTTAAATTGTTGATCAAATAGTTAATATGAAGCATGTAATCGGCAGAAATATGCACTTTTTAAAATAAGTTATTCTTTTAATGACTTTTTAGATGAAAAAATAAATTAGACAAGCACAAGAATGTCTGATCCAAATCATATATCCCTCAAAAGAAAATGATTAGAAATCAGATGACCCTTGGCCACTACCTTTCGAGAGATGTAAAGCTCCCCAGGGGAAAAAGACTGCACTAAGCAAAAACATGTACCGTGATCACAACAGATGATTTGCCTCTGCCAACTCATCAATATTATCGATTTTGGCACTGAATGATATACTCAAGACCAGGATGATCAGCGTTAAAGATGACAATTTTGGAAGTGCTTTGTACTTCAACCCATAAACCTAATTTAAAGCATAGATTTGCTAAAAGCCACATAACTTGGACGTAAACCTGTCAGAATCGACCATATTCCTTAAATATATATATTTAAGGTTTTTTTCTATTTACCCAGAAAAAAATTAGAATTAATTAATTTGTTTTAAATGATTTCAGTTAAGTATGAGCTCATTTTCTGTATATTTTGCACCATATATTTCTATGGACATTTTATACTATTAATTTCGATAATGAATAAATTAAAAAAGAAATGTTATAAATAAGGAACTTTCTAAGTGTCATACAAAAGGTTAAAAAAAAAAAATGTTTGACTATGTATAGATCAAGTATGCACAGGATCGAACTGAATTATTACTGAGACTTTTGAATCGTGAGTAACTTGAAATGCAATCACATCTGGTACATCTACATGGGGTACAAGGTTGGCCGGATTGGGATTTATGGCACAAGGGTCAAATTTGCACCAAACACAAGGTCTAAGTAAAAACCATTCACGATAAACGTTTTAGGTACCTCAACGCCAATATTACCATGCATCAATACAAAATGAAGACATTGCATTAAACCTATCCCACTGGAGAAATATTCATCCAAAGTGTGCTTTTATTACGTTAAAAAAGCAATATACTTTTCTGAGTAGAATTGAATTTCTTTACTTAAATTATACCCCCATACACATCTATTGTTATATTATATAAACTAGTTGGCTTTACAGCAAAACAATAAATTTGCAAATTGGTTGTTTCCAGAACAGAGTATTTAACGATTTAATGCTTTAGGAATCATACTTGTATGTTGAAAGTATAGGTATGGGAACTCGTGTTTTCAGAACAGTATAACAAAGGACAATGGCATAGAAACTGCATTTAGGCAAAATCCAGATTCATGGTTAGGATATAATATTCATGTGTGAGACATGCTTAAATTCTCTGAGTAACCAAGATGTTAATGAATGTAAAAATAACAAAATTATGGAAGATTAAATTCATGAAAGTAACACAAATTCAGTACTTACTTTCTGTTAAGTAAAAAGAGTTATGGTTTGAAATTCACAAAAATGAAATGACTTAAGAACCCATTTCAACAGAAAGTGACAAACCCAATCTTTAAACAGAAAGGAATGAGTATGAGACATGCTTCCAAAGTTCTGGGGATTGATAGACAAGTCCCACACAGGTTTTTAAGAGTTCATTTTGCAACGAGGGAAGATGCTGAAATTATCAGAGCAATTGTTTCATTTCTATGGCAAAGGGAGAAGGTAAGGTAAAAGATCAGACAGCACAGAAATTATATTAAAAAAATATAGTAGCAAGTCTCCACTTAAACCCCATTTCAGTAGCAATTATAGTTGCTGATACAAATGAATTGGTTAAACACAAAACATGCTATTTCAGCATGAAACAGATGTTGAAGACATCACCAAGACAGTTAAGATTAAAAACTGCATATTTTCTTAATAAGGTTTCATGACAATGAAGCACTACAGATTCAAATTTTTCATTTTATGGTTGCTTGGTTCCAAAATTTCAAAACTGAATCAGAGGAAAAATGTTTCCCAATCTGTGAGGTCCACCAGCCAACACACTGAGGAATGTTGACCAGGAGGAAGCATTGGATGCCTGAGGGATGTTATGGGGGGATGTCTTCGGACAAAGAATGAAAAGGGCAGTAGGGGTGAAAAAGGAGACTTGATTAGTGGACATGGAGAACGGACGGACAATCACTGGCAAGTCTCAAGATTTGGAACTGAAAATAGTCATGTAAATAAACACATAGTCAAGTACCCATGAAGAAGCGCGGCGCTCTGTTCACAGAGACAGATGGTTGAGAAAAGAATCACAAACATGTAATGCAACGTCATCTTTTGTTAGAAAAAGAGAATACATTTTAAACTTTGATAAATTAAATAAAGTAGTCCAAATTTTGAAAAAAAAGTCGTCTGTGGTAGCCCTAAAAATTGCAATGAAAAATAGATAAAACAATTCCCGAAACATTGGAAACATCCCTCATGAAAAATAATCTTGTAAATATTTTATAGTCAGTACCGTCTATATGGTCAATTTTCTGAAGTCCCGTCTAACTTAATAGGGAACATGCGTTAAAGCGCACTGCTTATATAGTCATTTTATTTTCCTGGCTATCGGTTATATAATTGCTTTTTTATTTTTACCATGAAGTTTTTTTTTTTTTTAAATGTTGAAATATAGTGATTGTAACATTTCTTGAGGCGGGGAGCAATCCAGGGAATGACCAGAAGAAAAAAAGTCCTAGAAAGGTATGAATCTGCCAACGTCTTCAACATTGATGAATGCAGACTTTTTTTTTATTGGATCTAGACAGACAGAACTCTTTGTTTCAAAGGTGAAAAATGTGCAGGGGGAAAGAAAAGTAAGGAATGCTTTATTGTGCTGTGCATGAGGCCTCTGCGTTGGGCTTACATGAATTTGATCCAAGGTCCCAGTCCATACCAGGAGAAACATGCATTCTTGCAGGAGGCATTATCCTAGCAGATGCCAGACCCTACCATCCGAACAGTAGAGGGTAAACCTTGATTCGTTGCTCTAAAAGAACCCGTTTAATATAATTAATTAAAAAAATATTCTTAAAAGCTTAATTATTTGTTTATGAGCACTATATTCAGATAGGTGAATATAATCCTGCCATAATTAAATAGTGTAGCATAGTTCCGCATATATGGTCTGCTTTTTCTGGTCCGCTGAGTTGACCATATAACCAATACTGACTATATTTACAAATTTTTTTTATTATTTCTACAATTTTTATTTTATTTTTATAATTTTATTTATTATTTTATAATTTACGGACTTCTAGGAGGGGGGGGGGAAATAGGGTTCCTTACTGATTAAAAAAAAAAAAAATAGTAAAACATATGCAGTACATGATTAACCTGAATGTACTAGTTTAGAGAATAACAATCCTTGCTTTCATAACAAGTTAAAAAGCAATCAAACAATGAAAAACAGTAAGCATTGCATTGCTTAATGGTTTAGAGCACATTTTTTTTTTAATGTGCATGCTCTAAAGAATAAAAATTGTAATACACAGCAAAACTAAAAAATGAAGCATTTTTTGACAAACTCTTAACATTTGAGTACAAAGAAATGGTTGCACTAAATTAAATCACTTTTGCAATATTGTTGTTATATCATCTGTTGTTTCACATGTATGCAAATTAAATTAAAATTGCACAGAATAGACAGCTGAACCAGAAGATCAAGACCATTTCACCTCTAATTTTAATACTCGAAGATATCCCATAATTTATTGTGGAATCTCTTAGGACACATTTAAAACTGACACATAAAATAGTTTTCATTGGATGATAGAAATTTGGGTGTCCTTATATTATTTCATTCAAGTATAAAAGAAAGGCCCTAGAGAGGATATAAAAATTCCCCACAAAATATCGTTTAGAATTCAAATCGTGTGCATTTAACAATTGCATGTATTTAAATCCCTGAATTTTCCCTACATATATACCATCTTAATACAGTAAATTAAGAAGATAAAAATATTGATTTATTGTTTACAGAAAATAGTGGTTTGAAGTATAAAACAAGCCTTATCGGTACCATAATTTTTATATATATCTTTTTATATATTATACATTAATGTGTGTGCATTTACTTCTGCTAGAAACACCTTCCTTGAATATTAGGCCTTGAATTTTGATCAATGCAATCCTGTTTAAAAAACACGAATGATACTATTGAAAAGAAATCTTGCACAAAGTTAGTGAACACCTTAAAAACAAATCATAGCCAAATGAAAACATCCATCAACAATATAATTTCTATGTAACCTCTTCAAAGTTTTTTGTTTTGCATTTGTACATTTGTTAAAGCATGGAAGAGAGCAATGTAATAAAATGTCTTGTACTCCTCCCAATATGAGAAACGACTGATGCATCACGTATCAAGACCAGCAGTAAGTTCTCTTTCTTTCTCATCTGCATAACTCTGCAGTGTGTCATCAATAGAGTCTTTGGAATATTTACATGAGCTAGTATTGCAGGTACAAAGGGTAGTCTGACTCTTTGCAATCCAAAATTCAAGTCCATAATCAAAGCTGTAACAAGAAACGAGGATTAATATAATTGAACTAATATAGATAGATTATGATAGTGATCATTTTTTATTTTCAAAAATACACTAAAAACCATCCCAAAGAGGGTTGGTTATTTTGGGGTTTAATGTCACAAGTGACAACTTTTGTAAAATAGGTTGTGGTGAGGGAAAAAGAGGGATTGGGGAATAAAATGCGATGAAAGCAGAAAAGATCGCTAGGGTCAATGTTAGAAAATAAAAATGACTGGTCCCAAGGAGCAGTGTTTACTGGTTCACTCCTCAAATAATAAATTAATTAAGTTAATAGCGTGTTAATTTAGGGCACAAAATTTCGTTTTTTGTTTACTTTGCCGAATAAAAATTCTGTCAAATTGTAGATATATTTTTATTAGCTTCAAGTCTTCAAAGAACTATTGATGCCCAACTCTCGGGAATCGGATGAGCAGGCCACTGCAAGAGGACAAAGTGTGATCACATGGTCAAGTAAGCGCCCTCCACTCCCGCAGATAGCGACACTGGAAAAGCTCA
Source organism: Metellina segmentata (assembly GCA_947359465.1). Taxonomy (NCBI): domain Eukaryota; kingdom Metazoa; phylum Arthropoda; class Arachnida; order Araneae; family Tetragnathidae; genus Metellina; species Metellina segmentata. The sequence goes on from OX375879.1 coordinate 6,637,640, forward strand.
GCGCACTTTCTTTTAGGACATGCCAATGATTCCCAGGCGCTGATTATTGTGTTTGCAATTTGGAGGCAGAAACCAGAAACGACTCCAGTACACGCTGGTACAAACTTCTAAATTCTGCTATGTCCACAAATGTCTAGCAAGACTTAACACTTCAATCTGAAACTATTTTATGATTGTCTTGAATCCAGTGCCAAGTTCAAACCCGAATTATACCTACAAGGCCTTTGAATTGAATTCCTTCAAATAGTAACTAAAACTTTTTAAAAGTTGATAACTGACGCTAATGGAATAACCAATCGGAGGTATTTGCATACCCTATTGGTTGATTCCAAGGCTGGGTATAAAAGCACTGTAATAGGATTTCGTAAAGAGCGCTCTGATTTTTGTTGTCTTTTTCTCTTGCTGCGGAAAAACGTGTTTTGGGGCTTTTATTGCTGGCGTCATGTTCTTTACTTTTAAAATCCACTGTGTGAGATATCATGGTAATACATTTCTATTTTAAGACTTTTATTGGATTTTTCATTCAGTTTATGATGTATGTGTGTGTTCACACAGTGTCCTTTTTCTTATAAATACATGTGTGTATTTATCTTGGAAAAAATCAGTTAAAAAAAAAAAAGAACTTTGATTTCCCTTCATGGAACTTTGGATCACTCAGCAGAAGCAGGTAGTTAGTACAGGCCTGGTCTTTCTTTTTAGTTACGACAGATTCATATGTAAATAAAAAACACAATGGATATTTGTACTAATCGTTAATCTAAAAATAATTCGGGACCCGAAAATTCTTGATCACATGACCAAAATAAATTTTGACAGCTTGACAAAAGTAAGATTTGGGAGTTTCAAACTTATTTTAAAAGAAAACACACGCATTCGCTTTCGCATAGCTACTGGTCCCGCGGACCATACAGATTTTTAAATCTCCTGGTACGATCATACTCAGTGGTTTGACACCAGTAGACCACCCATGATTCTGAATGCTGCCTAGGGTTATTACAGGAGCGCCGCAATCATGTTTAATAAAGATAGTAAACCCCATGGATGGGTATAGGTATTTAATTAACGCCACACTGGAGCAACACGATGGGCTAGTGTCCACGGTCCCGAATCGACCCTCGAAGGGAAAGACAACACCACATAATTCTGAACCATGGTCAGATGATGGGTTTCACACCTGATCTTGCAACCCTCTCCACAACTGCAACTGACCTGCAACTTCCACACCAACATGAGGGCATTTGAGGCCACTGCAGATTGCACGTGAACCAGTCCCCTTAGTACATGATCGTATTGGGTTGGATTAAAACTCACAACCTTGTCCGTTACTCTTCCGACTGGGCTACAGCAGTCTGTAAACCCCATGGGAATAGAAAAGATCACTTGAGTACCTTGGGATCATGAAGTCTGTAGGAGCTACGCCCCAGAGGGAATTATCCCAGAGTTCCCACTCTTCAGAGAAAGGGAAAATAAGATCCTTTAAAGGCTATTTTATATCGATCCCAATAGATTAACATGCGAGTGCAGATGAAAATCTTTCACAAGCATTAAATTTCAGTCTCAGACCAAGCTTTAAAAACACTTATTTTAGCTAATCTATAGCTTTCACTAAGGCTTTTTAAAAATGATTAAGGACTTACAATAAAAGTTAAGACTATCTGAAGGACCTTACAAGACTACACTGGGGACAATAGAGGGTTTACTCATCGTTGAGTCCTACCATAAATGGCTTCAATGCAATGATTAAAGACAAGTCAAAGAACTCAATTGACAATCTCCCTGGGGTAGATCGAGGGAACTGCTGAAATTGAGCAGGAGAGAAATCAGGGTAGCCACTGACTAGACACCTCAACCTTATGTGTGTTATTGACGACCCATTATGTAAAGGTTGTTGGATGGTAGAAGAGATTCCTATACACATATTGTGTGAATGTGATTACTACTCTGCACAACAATTTGAATACCTGGGATACCATTGTATCGAACTCTGGGAACTGTCAAACATTCCGATCAGGTACATGCTGAAATTCATTTCGGCAATCGGTCTTTAGCAGATCATCAGGGGTCTCAGTACAATTGACTATTAGTCGCGGTGCTGGCACTCTTTAGAGACACCCCTACAATAAGTCATAAGACTAAACTGAAATTTTACACCTTTTTAGGACTCCTGGGAGCATATACTGCAGGGGTCAATTTAACTGTTTTGACTGCCGTTACTTTTTACTGTAGTGATTTAGAAATTTCATAGTGAAGGTAAACATATAGTTTAGATAAAATATTTATAAGATACTATTAAAACAAAATAATGTCAAGGTAGAATCTTTGATTTTGCACTTAATCTGTTTCTATTGTCACCAGCAAACACAAAGTTAAAACTTATACATAACACAATCCTCATCAATCCCTTTTCATTTTCATTTTCAGATTGACCTTGACTTGGAACCAAATTTTGCAATGAGGGTTAATTAGATAGAAACCCATGACTTTAAAAATCAACTTTGGAATAGGATAACTTTAACGAGCTCTTTACTGTATTATTTCATAAACAATTTACAGAAATACATCGTTAATAAATTTCAATTTCCTCCATATTTACTCATTCCACTCATATTTAAGCCAAAATTAAAAATACAGCATACTAGTTAGTTATTCTTGTCGATTGAGCCAGTGTTTATATGGAATAATCTTCAGAAACAAAATATATAGCATATGATCAAAGTTCAACTTAATTAGGTCAGTACCAGTCATGTTTCAATCAACCATTTTCCAACAAGTCTTAACTTAGTATTTCGACAATTTATCGTCCCATTTTAAAATTTCCAACCATAAAGCAGGGCATTAGGATATCATTGTAAGAATTTTCTGAACAAAGTATGAAAAGAGAATTATTGTATGTCGTGTAAAAAAATAAGGCTGTAATTCAGTCCTAGTTTAGCAAATCTTCACAACTCAGAATAATTATAAAAATAAAATATTTTTAAAAGCAAGAGAAATATTTGACTTACCACAATTCTTCATAGGCTTCAACATTTCTCAATGTGAAAAATGCTATCCTGGGAAAATTCAAGTCCTGATGTTCGATAAAAACACGAACGCTCACTAAGTTGGGTTCGCAACTATGGTTTATGAATCTTGCAACATTGCCATAAAACCGGCCATCCAGACACACATCGCCAGTCTGAAAAAGGACAAAATTAGCTGTGCGCATTCATCGAGCAAAAATACAAATTTAAGATATAAACCAACAAACTACGAAACACAGTTGAGATACATCACACAGGCGCAACAATGGGCCATTGGGAAAGGTCCTGGATCCATCCTGAAGGGAAAGATCTGAGGACAACCCCTGAGCTGGCACCCCACTCTTCAAACTTCCACATCACATCCAGGTTAGATGTGAAGAAAAGTGTAGAATGCAGATTGATTTTAATTCAAAAGAATGGATGTGTTGATATGAAATGCATACCACAGCATTTTTTTAATTTGATTGCAATACAGTGTGTATATCATGTACATAGATTTTCAAAAGGCTTTTGATAAAGTACCTCATGTGGCATTACTGTTTAAATTGGAAAGGCTGGGGATTCAGGGAAAAACATTAATATGGATAAAAAATTGGTAATTGGGTAGAAAGCAGAGAGTGCAGGTAAAAGGAAATTATTCACAGTGGACAGAAGTTATAAGTGGGGTGCCTCAGGGATCAGTTTTGCGACCAATTTTATTTATAATTTTCATAGATGATATAGGTCAGGGGATCAAGAATAGAATCAGTATATTTGCAGATGACTTAAAAATATGGGGGACAGTGGATACCAAGTTACAGATAGAAAATTTACAAGGAGATTTTGATAAGATATCCGAATGGGCTGTAAAATGGGGTATGTCATTTAATGTAGGGAAATGTCAAGTTCTGTATATGGGTTACAGGAACAGTGGAGCCGAGTACTGTCTGCAGGGAGTAAAGGTAAAGGAGGGAGAAACAGTCAAGGATCTTGGGGTGATAATTCACAGGGATTTTAAAATGGGTCACCAATGTTCAGCTGCGGGTAAAAAGGCTAATAGGTTATTGGGGTATATTAAAAAGACTGTAACTTCAAGGGATAAGAATATTATCTTGCCATTATATAAGGGTTTAGTAAGACCACATCTAGAATATGCTGTACAATTCTGGGCTCCATATATGAGAAAGGACATAGAATCAATTGAAAGGGTTCAGCACAGAGCTACAAAAATAATAAAGGGGATAGCAAATTTCGACTATGATGAACGTTTAAGTAAGCTAAACATGTATACACTGGAAAGAAGAAGAAGAAGGAGGGGGGATTTGATTCAGCTTTTCAAGTTTGTAAAACAAGGGGACACAGAGGGTTTAAATTTCAATAGGGATAACAGAACAAGGGGCCATGGGTATAAATTGAATAAGACACATTTTAATCGGGATTTAAGGAAAAACTACTACTTTAATAGGGTAATAGACAGTTGGAACGCGTTGCCAGAAAATATAGTTAATTCAAAGGGAGTGTACGAATTTAAGACACAATTGGATAGTCAGTGGGAATTAGAGAATTCATAAACAAAGGACCAGCCTTGTTGGGCTTGAGCGTGTAGCTGGTCGTCAATATTTGTATTTATTTGTATTTGTATAAAAATAATTAGAAGAAATAAACTTCAAAGAAGTGCATTTAAATATCTATTATAACTCATAACTAATGACATTTGGGTTTCGTTGTTTTACAATCCTTTGATACGCTAGGGTTAGGATTGCAAATAAAATATCTTGGCATTTATTAAATAACAGCACATTTATTAATATAGAATCTTAATAAGAAAGTATAATGGTTTCAAAAGAGGGAATCACACACACAAAAAAGATTAAAAGAAAATTTGAAAGGAAAACCTTACTTTGCTTTCAAGATCAAAAAGATAGCTATCATCTGCTCTCTCAGTGATTTCATTTCCAGCCAACACTTCACCTATGTACCTGAACAAGTAAAATTGAGAATAAGAATGCACACTTAAAATAAACTACTACAAAATATTTACTATAGGTTTAATTCATATCTCATAGGACACTAAGTTATCTCGAATATGCAAATAGAACCATTTTTCTTACTCGCAGACAAATGTTCCCTTGGGCATTTCTTTCAACGTTCTCACCCCCCAGCCCATACTGAGGGTACGGAAGAGCTGAAGTGGAATTCTGCAATACACAAAGAGAATAACATTTAAAAATGCATAAAAGAAGAGGTATTATTAAAAAAAAAGGGGACAACATTAGCCTTACATTAAAAGATCCATATATATCAGTTTTAAAATTGAGAGATGTTTTAAACTATTATGATTTTAAAACTTTATTGATATTGAGGAATGGGAGTTTTTGGTTAATTATTGTATTTTTAATGGTGAGCATATATATATTGAAATTAAGGGTGTGACACTGCACATTTTATTTTTATATATAACTGACCTATGTCAGTGTACGTCTACCTCGTGGACACAACCCCTGCAATCTCAGTCTGCAATGGACGCAGAACCCCCACAAAAAGGTGTTAACAAGTCGCTGAACCCAGGGTAGGGGTGAGAGAAGAAGCTCCCTGGCCGAAGAACTGTGAAAAACAAACCCATTAAGATGCCAGAGCGATCTTCTTGGGTTGGGAGAAGGAAAATCTGCACCTCAACGTGACAAGAGTGAAACAAGAAACGTTTCTGAGCACATTAAGCAGACAGGCTTTCTCTCAACTCATCTCTACAAAACAGAACCTATAAAGAGATGGAACGTCAATTTTCGACATGGACACTTACGCACCTTCCTGATTCGGTCACGCACCAAAACTGACTCCCGCTTGAGAACAACTATGGATTCGCCGGTAAAAGGCGATAACCTAATGCGCGTGAATACAGCGCCTGATTCGGGAGCCATCGTGGTGTTTTCAACCTAATTCTCTCCATCAGTTTCCCCTTTTTTCATGTTCTAATACCTTTCGCCCTTCATCCAACGCGCTAGATGGGCTTGGAGATCAAAAATAATTTAAATAAAAAGAGGATTTAATATGAAAATGGTGTTTCTCTCATCTTTCCAGGTATGTTGATTTTCTTTCATTCCTAGGTGATTCTTTTTCTGCAAAAACTATCTACACAAAAAGGACTCCTGGTTATTGTCAACTCATTTTATACCACTATCAATCATTCCTTTTAGGCCAAACACGATTAACGCAAACGTTCTTTCCAAATTAATCTCTGACGGTATTACCTTAATTTAATACCACGTCTATACCAAGTCATACGACAAAGGGTATACCCCAAGGTTCTAATTTTTCTTCCAGTCTTGCTACATCATTTTGAAAATAAACTTTTGTCAACAAATAAATTCTTCCTATAGATATATTGATGATTTTATTATTTTTTTTATAACAATAAGTTTTCTAATACTTGGAAATCAATTCAGAAGACATATTTAGTTAATAATAAAACTGACCTTCCCGGCTTAAAATTTCTGTTTCGTGTGGCAAAACCGACATTGAAGTCTACGGTCAACGAAATGATTTTAAATTACTAGTTATTAAATTAATCATTTGGGACTCTAATATTTCTAAAACAATTTCCTATAATACGACTGCTGGTTAACTGGTGCGTTTCAGAAAGATTCGTAACTCTGAATCTAACTTTCTCTTACAGTGTAATAATCTCAAAAACACACTTCTCAATAATAAATACCAGTTTTCTTTTTTTAACACTATTCTTGAAAGATTTAATAGTATCAACAATAATATAACCAATGATTAATTACATTTGCCTTCTAGAATGCATTAGTTGCCTTTCAATTGTATTATAGTGTATTTGAATTGGATTTTTAAAATTGGGGTTGGAGACGAACACAAATTTTTATATTAGACTTTCTTAAAACAGACGTAGGAACTCTTGGTAATGATTAACTAAACAAGAACAATATCTTTTTTTTTGTATACGAACACAATCATTTTGAGTTACAATTATATATAGTTTCAATGCAACAAGAATTTAACTATCATTAGTGTTATGGTTTTGTAGGACAAAGTGGAAAGTGGCATTTCTTGGTGGCGAACTACGGGCTTGGTGTCGTCGGTCTCCCAGCTACTGTTGCGGGTTTCATTTCTTATTTGCATGGTTTATAAATTGTTTTGTGTTAGCTTTTTAATGGTGTTTGGGGGAGTGTATGAGCAATTTTTTAGCGTATTGCTGCTCATACGTAGAAAACACCATTTTGCATTGTCAGGCTCATCCCTTATCTACCAACACTTTCATTTTCAAAAATACCCCCAAAAAATTTCACATTTTCTTTTGTTTTTAAAATTTTGCCTACCACCTAGTTATGTCTGCAGCTTGAGTATGCTTGCATGGTTAGTTTTGACTTTCGTTTTCTGGTTGATTGCAACCCTGTCTGTTTCGTTATTTGCTTTTTTAATGTTCTGTGTTTTTTTTAACTGTATATATGTTTAGACACTGCATTGCAAATCTTTCCAGATAATTTAATGAACATTTTTTATTCTCCTTGACTTAATGTTGATTGCTTTTAATAATGGAACTTATTGATCAATATGATGTAATTATAATTTTTATGTTATAAAGATATGGTGGTCAACACTAGAAAATAAAACAGAAGTAGATTCAGTCAGAAAGTCTGTTTAGACCGAATCATTATCTTTCTACAATTCATTCACTACTTAAATAATGGCGATTGCCTCTTCATTTTTTTACAGTTACTTCTAAAATAATTAGAAGTGTAAGAGGCAAAAATACTACATTATCACAAAGGATGGTAAATGATTCATGTACACCATATGTTCTTGCTAAAGAGAAATTGTCCATGTTGAAATTGATAAGTCAACAAATAAAAATCATACTTCAGGCCTTTCTGTACGATTCTGTTGATGCAAGTTTTGGGACAGTGGCAGGTTTTGTTGCATTCAAAGATACTTGGAGGGTCATTCAAGTCAAACTCAGACAGCAAGCATCCATTCTAAGGGTTAAAAAATAACAAATTGCAGCAAAAATACCAGTTAACATTTATTCTGCACAAATTATAAAAACAATCACCAAGCTATGCAAGCAATGTGTTTTATTTGAATAGGGTCTGTTACATTCAGAATCAGACTACTATACATTTGGCTTCCAGATGGTTCTTATATTTCAGCTCCTCCATAAGAATCAAGATATAGTCATTCATTCAAAGTATTTATACTATATAGGATTGATACTGTCTTAAGAATACTAACACCACTCTAAAAGCAAATTTCAATAAAAGATCAATATTATTTAGGCGTACTTTATTTCTGGAACAAATCATTATTTAAAATATGAAACATTCTTTCTGATTTGATTTCTATGGTTTGAGTTGAATACTTTTAAATGAAAAAAGTTTTTTGCTAATGCCCAGCCAATAGAACTTAATAGATATGACACAACAAGGCACTTAACATTAAGCTGGTGCACTAAGGGAAGTGTCACCTCACACTCATTTCAGAAGAATAAACACATCCATGCCAGATTCAAACCAGGAATCTTTCCATCCAGAATACAGTGACCACTAGATCGATATTTCCGCAAATGAAAAAGAGATACATTTTTAGCTATATTTATTCGAGAAGGGTATGATATGACATGACCAATTATGATAACTACTCAAGAAATCTCACTACTTCAGACAAGAAAATGTGCAAAACATAAAAAAATTACTCAAAAGAAACAAAATGACGCAAATTATACAATAAATAAAATGTTACTGAAACAAATTGAACACATTATACATATAAATCTGCTAGTGCAAATTTCAATGCAGCAATTTGAATCACACTATGCTCCGACTTGCTGCGTATTATTTGAACAGCCATACCTGTCAATCAATTCTTTGCAAGATTCATCTTCATATAAGGTCCTTTATCTTACATGTAGGCCTGGGCGATGTTCAAATTTTTACATCGCGATACATCGGCATTCTAACATCATGATAACACAGTACATCGTGATGTTAACCATGCATTTTATGCATAGTAAAAGCAAAACCTTGTTCCTACATCACTATATATATATATAAATGCATATAATTTTTTAAAGTTCTTTCTTTTCTTTGCTATATAAAATTGTGGTAGGAAAAAAATAACAAATAAAGATCTGCATTACACGTTTAAGAAACACGCATGATTTAAAACAAGATTTTGCATATATATATGTGTGTGTTCCATGCAACATATATGATCAAGTAGATTCAAAAATTAGATTATTTAGAAAGAGAAAAACTTCTACATAAATAGAAATAAAGGGGCATTTGATTCCTCTTAGTAATAATGACAGCATATATAACCTATATTTCCACAGAAGTTCACAAAAAAAAAAAGGGATGCAAACGGATTGATTGTAACATCAAGAAACAATAGAGGGTTTTTGGAACTCAATTTGAAATGTGAGAAATCATTTGTGTTTTAAAATTTTTAAATTGTACTGAATTTCAATTTCACACAAAAAAAATTCTGAAAACGAAAGTCATCATCAGCACACAAATGATTATAAGAAATTCCTCATTAATTAAAAAAAATGAAAACATCTTTAAAATTCGCAGATTTTGCAAAATTATTTTGTTTTCAAGTATTTTTAAGCAAAAAAAAACATTAACTAATTATAAACATCGGAATCGTTGTGTCGATCTAAACTCAAATTTTCCCCAATGATGCTAAAATAACATGCTATTATCAACGCAAAAATAACTCGAAATTTAACACCGGAAAATCATGAAATACTGGTTTGGCAACTCAACATGAAAATCGTGAAACCGATGTGGCAATGTCAACATCGTTTTTTCACAATTAATCGCACATGCGTTATGAAAACATCGAACCATCGAAAATCGTGATACTAGAAAACCATGAAATACTGGTTTGGCAACTCAACGTGAAAATCGAGAAACCGATGTGGCGATGCCAACATCGTTTTTTTTACGATGAATCACGCATGCGCTATGAAAACATCGAATATCGTGACACTGGAAAACCATGATGATGCTCTGGGATGCTGCGTGACATCGGAAGAAACCGCAATATCGCACATGCGCTTTGAAAATATCGAAATCGTGATAGTGCTCTTAGATTACTATTATTACTATTGGCTACGTGACATCGGGAACAACCGATATATCACAATACATCGTCATCGGGAAAATCGTGAAACCGATATGACCATGTCATCCTCAAACCGGTTTTCCACGATGTATCGATACATCGCCCAGGCCTACTTACATGTATGGTTTTTAAGGATGGGCTAGTAAAACCTCATCCTGAAGAGAACAGCCTTTTCTCACAGTGAAAAGAAATCAGGGATAAAACGCGTTAAAATAACACAGAATATTTGAGAAAGCTTCTTCTCTTCCATACCAACTCTTCTTTTGCACCTGTGAAGCATTCTTGCCTCTTTGAAAATAAAAAAGCATACCGTCTCAAAAATTCTAATGCTTAACAGATTATAAAAAACTCACAACCCAACTATTTAACCAAGCACTCGCTAAAATTCCTTCTTTCAAACATCAAAACTTAACAAGTGTGAAGTAAACAGCACTTCAGTTTTGCGATGCAATGTCATCTAGCGCCAAAAACCAGAAAAACTTTTGCATCAACTTGATATTTGGTTGTTTGAGGATTTTATGGTTACATCAAAAGGGTTGGTTTGAGGGTTTTATGGCATATTTGGCCATTTTTTTATTTGGAGTCAATTGATCAATCATGAATAATTCTAACCTAATCGTCAGATCTTTCAATTCCCCATTCAACCCATAAGTTTATGCTAACTGAAATTTATCAGGGACAAGTAACAGAGCCATACAGCCAAATACATGGGGTTGTCTGTAAATTCTAAAAGTCATGAACACAAAATGGTTACATATTAGGCTCATGTAAGCATAAATATCAAGATACGTACCATATCATACCAGCATTTAGAAATCCTAGCACATGAACAGTCTCTGGAGCTGCAATTATCTCTGCAATAACAAACCTGAAATATATAAGTATTGCTTTAAAATGAGTAATTATTAATTAGGAATTTAAGACGAAACAGTAGACAAGTCCAGGTTTTCAAGCCGACATTTAGAGGACCTGAAAACCATCACTAGAAAAAAAAGGCTTTATAATCATGTCTACTTTCAGAAACTTGCGAATCACAACACAATTTTTAAAGCTATAACTTTGATTAACTGGAAAAAAAGCTTTATAAACAAAATATGATCTTAAATGCAGGGCTTTATAATAAACTAGCCACTGCGTGGCTAGCCCAGCGTTGCCCGTGGTGTTGGTTTACGGCAATGCCGAGATGTAAGGTATTAATCTGGTGTAAAATGTTCCGCAGATTTCTAATCCGTTGAAGATATATTCAATTTAAAAATTATTTATTTAAAGAAAATCATATTTTTAGGTATCAATCTAAAGTAAAATTTTCCGCAGATTTCAAATCCGTTGAAATTTTTAATCTATCTTTAGCAATTTTGATTTTAAGAAAAAAAACTACAATCCCAGTCAATATGTTTTTTATTTCTTGCTCTCCTTCCCGGAAATAGAATGGGATAGCAAATGTAATCTTTTTTTTTTAAACACGAAGGGTAGAAGATGCAATTATTTTTTGGAAAAAGAAAGTTCATGTGATGTCACAATCTCTTGCAAAAATATAAAAGATACTTTCAATAATTTTTTTTTTTTAAAAGAAAATCATATTTTTAGGTATTGATCTAAAGTGAAATTTTCCACAGATTTCAAATCAGTTGAAATTTTTACTCCATCTTTAACGGTCTAGGAGATAGAAAAGAGAACTACATAACTAAAGTTAAAACTTTTTTTTATCCTCTGCTGGAAAATCATTTTTCTGTGCAAAATGAAAACAGAAAAAATAAATTTAGAATTTGTCACATCTTTATGCGGTTGCCATTCCAAAGAAAACAATAACAATTAAATTTCATTAAATTCATTTTAAAAGTTCTAGATTGAATTTTAAAATTCGCCGCGACCCAAAAATTGCAAAACATTTGGACTACCTGTATGCCAAATCTGATTGCTGCAAGTGCCATAGAATCGACAGGATTTTGCTTCAAACAGACAAACACTTCCTTTTATAATAGTAGAGATGTCTGTAGTACTTACAGTTTAAATTATTATTTACGTTTCTGGTCAAAATCTAGACAATAATCTGATGTCAATCCTGAAGATCCACAAACCATACCAATCAGAGTAATAACTATGATACAATAAATTGAAATAGCAGACCTTTACACATATACATGAATTATTAGTGAAAATGCTAAGTAAAAGTAATTATTCATATTTGATATTTTTTCCCCCATTTATAATGAACCGAAGCATCAATATGCACATGCTATAGCTATAAATAAAAATAAATAAATAAACAATACAGAGAAGCATTTTGCATACAGGTATTAATTCCTCACTACAGTGTACACTTCAGTCATGTTAGCTTCAATTATTCCTTTCAAATGCATCCCATTCACTTTGTCAAAGGTGATTTGGTATTTTTTGACATATAAACCTACTTTTGCATTCCCCAACTTTCTTTTCTGCACTGATTTCTATCTATCACGTTTCTCTTAGCCTTTTGTAATCAGATTGCTAAAGATTTTCATTAGATTAGCAAGCTCTTTCATGTAGTTTTACCACTATTATGCAGCTCACATTAAGCACATTTCACCTAAGCAGGAAAAATTAGTGAATGAATTCCCTAGTGGTTGATTTTATATCACCTTTTTGGTTGCCAACATAAAAATAATGTCAATTTCTGATGCCATTTACATTTGCTACATATATGTGGATCGGTGTCTAGGGGGTATGAATTTACTGCTTAAAATGACAACAAACTTCTTAAAAAACAACAAAACATTTATTCACAATTATATAGTTTAGGGGGGAAATTACTACAACAGATATTTACATGAAGCGTTATTATCTTACATTCGTTTCTCCCTCTCCTTTTGGCGCCCTATCACAACAAGCGACGCAGTCGAAAAACGCGTCTTCCTCACACGGACGTTAATGGCGATCTCCCCTATTCTAGAAGGAACATTCTTATCGCAAGAGCGCGCCAAAAGAGAAGTGTTAATACAGGATTAGTAGCGCCATCTATCGCTAGATATTGCAACTGGTTAACTAAATCCTACACATATATGTAGATTATAATTAACACAAAGTTAAAAGACCAGCCTGAAATTCGCAGTGTCTTGCACGGAGGACAATGAACTAAGTATTAAAGTAATGAGAGCTAACAAAGACAGAATTGTTTTACTGTCAACAAAACAAATACATTTAGCTAACTCACTTGCATGCTGTCAACAGTAGAAACAATTCTTAAGTCAGGCGAGTAACAGTTACTAGTAATGTAGCGGAAATCCATAATAAACTCTTCTTCGTCAACTTCATTCACAGCTTGAATAGGATATGCTTCGGAACCTCGAGAAACGTCCCTTTGTGAGGGGAAAAGACATTTATAAAAACTTTATACGAAAAATAACTAAATGAAACTTATCCATGACCAAAGGATAGAAAAAATTCACATAACACAATGCATATTCATAGTTATACTATGCCTACAGACATAAATGACACTGGTACAGTACTGAATTTGTTTAGTTAACATGTTAAGTACTGAGCTAATTTGGTTTGGCTTTTTGTTTACGAGTATTCCATTTCTGTCAGCTACAGTAGAAGTGTACAAATACAAATATTGACGACCAGCTACAGGCTCGAGCCCAACAAGGCTGGTCCTTTATTTATGAATTCCCCAATTCCCACTGACTATACAATTGTATCTTAAATTCGTACACTCCCTTTGAATTAACTATATTTTCTGGCAACGCGTTCCAACTGTCTATTACCCTATTAAAGTAGTAGTTTTTCCTTAAATCCCAATTAAAATGTGTCTTATTTAATTTATACCCATGGCCCCTTGTTCTGTTATCCCTATTGAAATTTAAGCCCTCTGTGTCCCCTTGTTTTACAAACTTGAAAAGCTGAATCAAATCCCCCCTCCTTCTTTTCTTTCCAGTCTATACATGTTTAGCTTACTTAAACATTCATTATAATCGAAATTTGCTAGCCCCTTTATTATTTTTGTAGCTCTGTGCTGAACCCTCTCAATTGATTCTATGTCCTTTCTCATATATGGAGCCCAGAATTGTACAGCATATTCTAGATGTGGTCTTACTAAACCCTTATATAACGGCAAGATTATATTCTTATCCCTTGAAGTTACAGTCTTTTTAATATACCCCAATAACCTGTTAGCTGAACATTGATAACCCATTTTAAAATCCCTGTGAATTATCACCCCAAGATCCTTGACTGTTTCTCCCTCCTTTACCTTTACTCCCTGCAGCCTGTACTCGGCTCCACTGTTCCTGTAACCCATATGCAGAACTTGACATTTCCCTACATTAAATGACATACCCCATTTTACAGCCCATTCAGATATCTTATCAAAATCCCCTTGTAAATTTTCTATCTGTAACTTGGTATCCACTGTCCCCCATATTTTTAAGTCATCTGCAAATATACTGATTCTATTCTTGATCCCCTGACCTATATCATCTATGAAAATTATAAATAAAATTGGGCCCAAAACTGATCCCTGAGGCACCCCACTTATAACTTCTGTCCACTGTGAATAATTTCCTTTTACCTGCACTCTCTGCTTTCTACCCAATAACCAATTCTTTATCCATATTAATGTTTTTCCCTGAATCCCCAGCCTTTCCAATTTAAACAGTAATGCCTCATGAGGTACTTTATCAAAAGCCTTTTGAAAATCTATGTACATGATATCCACACTGCTCTTATTATCCAGCTCCTCAGTAATTTTTTCGTAGAACTTCAAAAGGTTTGTAGAGCAGGATCTGCCCTTCATAAATACATACTGATTCTCTGATAACAGTCCCTCTTCCTCCAAGTATAACATTATATGCTTTTTTTAACAGAAATTCAAATATTTTGCAAATTACTGATGTTAGACTTACTGGTCTATAGTTGCCCGGATCACTTTGTATTCCCTTTTTGAAAATTGGAGTTATGTTGGCCAACTTCCAATCCATTGGTACCCAACCCGTGCTATATGTTGAATTAAATATCGTGTGAATTACTTCCCCCAATTTTCTTCAGCGCATTCCACTAGTACTCTCGGATAAAAATCGTCTGGCCCTGGTGCTTTAGATGGCTTAATTCTTTTCAACTGATGTACTATTTCTTCCCTGTTAAATTTGCATTCTTTAATTATACCCCCTGCAAAGACTCCATCCTTGGGATCCTTTTCTAAATTATAGTTACCATTGAAAACCCCCAGAAAAAAGTCATTTAACACGTTTGCCATTCCTACCTCGTCTTGAATGAACTCACCTCCCTTCCCCTCCAACGGGCCCAGTGTAGTACTAAATTTATTTTTACCACTTGCATATGCAAAAAATTCTTTTGGGTTTATATTTATTTCCCTTGCTAGTTTTTCCTCCAAGGACACCTTTTGCTTCCGACTAATAATTTTAAACTCCTTTCTGGCTTTCTGATATGCCTCCTTGTCCCTGTCGATACCAGTGCTTTTACATACCCTGTATGTTGTTTGTTTTAATTTTAAAGCTTTGTGTGTTTCTTCTGAAAACCACATAGGGAGCAATTTTCTAGATTTTCCTTTTTTCCTGAACGTTACATGTTTTTTTAACACCCTGTCTAACTTATTCTTGAATTCCTCCCATTGTTCAGAATGATGCTGTGCTAATAATCCCCCTTTGAATGTTTCCTTTCTCTTCCCTTATCCTATGAAAATTTACCTTTCTGAAATTTGGAATTATCCTACTATTGATTGTGTATGCTGACTGAAAATTTATACTTAATCTGATACTTCTATGATCACTTTCTCCCAGTGGCTCACCTATAACTAAATCCTGCACCATATCCTCATTATTGCTGAAAATCAAATCCAATATTGCATTATCCCTAGTATCCTCATACACCATCTGGTACAAAAAACAATCCTGTATCACTTCCAAAAATTCTGCCCCTTTCCCATTTGTAGCTAGATTGTTTGTCCAGTCAATATTTGGATAGTTATAGTCTCCCATTAAAATTAATTCTCCTTTTTGACATGCTTCGTTTATCAGATTGCACATGCCCTTTTCCTGCTCTTCACTACAAACAGGAGGTCTATATATATTACTCAGAATTAGTCCTTTGCCTGTATTCAGTTTCACCCAGACTGATTCTATACCCTCAGTTTTCTATTTAACTCTATTTCCATGCAGTTTAAAAATTCTCTCGCATAAATCAAAACCCCACCCCCTTTCCTATCACTCTGTCCTCCCTAAACATTGTGAATCCACTTAATTCTAAAATTTGTGCATCTTCACTGCTTGCCCAACTTCAGTAATCCCAATGATATCTATATCCTCTGATTGTGCAATTCCCTTGAGCTCATCCATTTTATTTCTCACACTGCGAGCATTACAATAAAATACTTTTAGCTTATTTTTCACCCTTATATTGCACTTTCCCCTTGTATTATTTGTCTTGGTATTGTTTTTCTCCCTTACATTGCACTTCCCCTTTGTATTGTTTGTCTCCTGCAATTTAGACCCTGTTAGTTTTCCTAAGCAATTACTGTGTACTGTCAACCCTCTATGTCCTTCCCATCCCTGCTTGTATTCTAGTTTTTTGACTCCAGAATGTTCAAAACCCGCTTGCCAACCTCCCTATTACCTATCAGGCTTAAATGCAAATTGTCCCTGCTTATCCAATCCCTCCTTCCAAACATCTAAAAATCTAACCTCCTCCCTCTCACACAAATCCCTTAACAACCCGTTCATCTTATTGGCCCTTTGATTTAACCACCCATTACCTAACCCATACCTAGGTAGTAATCCTAATACTGTTACCTCTACCCCACGAGACTTAATGCCTCTTAAAAGTGTTTCCGCTTCCCTCTTAAACTCAACATTAGTGGTCCTCTCTACATCATTTGTTCCCACCCACACTACTGCCTTTTCCTCCCCTTTAATTACACCTGCCTTAACTGCCTCAACTACATGTTTTACCTTGGCGCCTGGCAAGCAACACCTTGCAAAATTGCGCTTTTTACGCCCTACCATTTCTCCCAAAACCCTAACCATTGAATCACCAACCACAACCCCTCTAGTTACCGTATCAACCTCATCCCCCTGATCTACGTGTCCAAAGTCTACACATTGAACACCCTCTGCAGACCTCACCTTCAAAGCCTCCAGCTCCTTCCTCAAATCACCCACCTCTAAGCAACTCTTGCATGTAAATACAACCTTTTCTGACATTTTAACTCCACTCACCCCCCCCCCCTTTCCTGCCTCAACCATATTCCCACACAAGTCACATTCCACATAGAACTCCCCACTGGCTCCCTCTGTCCTCATCTCCTTGAACATTCTAACTATACCCATTCTAATCCAAAGTAACAATCAATGCACAGAAAAAGCACTAAACAAAATCAAACATACAGAAAAATCACTAAGTCCCTTAACAGAAAAAGCACTGCACTGAAACAAATATACAGAAAAGGCTGTATTAAATATCCTATAACCTTATAGCAGTCAACTATCCGAATGAAAACAAGCAAGACACAAAATATTTAGGCCCAACGAGACATACGTGAATTAGGCCTAACGAGACATATGTGAATTAGGCCTAACGAGACTTGACTTAGGACTACTTGACAAGTCAAAAACTAAGTACAAGGACTATAAAAACACTTTAAAAACAATTAGAAATGTTTGAACTAATAGAAATAGAAGTAATACACTGCTTAGTACTAAATAAATGAAGAATAACGCAAAAATAACTTGAATTTCGCGGGAGCTCCGAAAACGCGACGCACACTGCTCGACACCTAGCGGCGGAAAAACATAGTTAAGGGATTTGAGCACCAATGTCTAAAGAGGTAGTTTCAGAAATATTCATCAGCTTTATGGTTTCTTTTGGAAAAAAATGTTTTATGTACCTCCTTCTAACTTAACAATATAAGTTATTAATGAGTTACATTAGTGGGGAATCATAAAGCTCTTTTCTAAAGCTTCTACAATGCATCTGGAGGGGACCACAACTATCTATAGATAAGATCCCACTGCAATGGAAATCTTAATTTGAAAAGAATGGCATATAATTAGTATTATATTCAACCAATAGTATTAATTTAAGATACGAGAGGCATTTTTAGTCAAGCTAAAATATAGATGGCAGCAATGTTTCTATGGTGATACGTATTTCTGAACATTCTCTGAAAGTGACATGAGTTGGCTTAGTTTTCTAATGATTTCAGCACTTTGCCAAAAAAAACTATGAATCACTAATGCTAGGTGATACGTCAGCACCAAATGGAACAAAAACATTGCTAAAATAATTTTATTTTAAGTTGACCACAATATGTATCATGCGAGAACATTTGGACAGCAATAGTAAAATCGTCAGACTGTCTGGTTTGTTTACATTGAAATTCCCTCACATACAGTATATAATCAGGATTAATACCATTTTGATCATAACTGACTCTCACATCCAACTATTTTTAAAGTGGTATGTGAAGATAAATTCATTTTAGGGAACATAATATATCTGTTCCTAGAACACCATCAATCCTTGCTCTGGTCCCTAAAAGTCTTTAGTACTTTGCCACACTATAGAAACATTTTACAAGAAATGTGACGAAGGCAATGCAAAATGACTTGGAACGAATAGTGCAAAAAATTGCACTACACAGTATCGTTTAGAGATGGAAAACCCTCATTCTCCTTGAAATGTTTGGCGTCATCTGAACATCGTAAAGAATAGCAAGGACTTATTGTGTTGGTGAACATGGCATTACATAGGACGATTTCCATAGAACCATGAGTTTGGGGCATTGTGAGCATGAAATTGCCTCTAGTTCCAATTGTGTATGTAGTGGCAGAAGTCCCAGAAGTAGTTCTAGATTATGTGAGGGAGTGATTCGCTTTGCACTAGCAATTGCAACGATCTAAAGTAAAGCAACTTCTTGAATTGGATGTATAGGTTTTGTGGCGAATGGTCTAAAAGTGGACAAACTGCACCAGCAATTTCTTGGATACCACAACTTTACTGAAACATTCAACACCTGTGAAACAATATTTATGACATTTCTTCATCTTTCACCTCCTGCAAAGGGAACTTATGAATATTTATATCTGTGAAAAAGGTGAGGGTGCTTGAAAGTCAAATTGATGTCACCAACTCATTAAAAGACCAGGTTTAGTGACAGTACAAATGTTTTGATAAACTACAGTAAAAATCTTGACATATCCAAATAATAATGATAATCCACAACTAACGATTTATCAGATTACATTATGCTTAAAGAGCCAAGATTTAAAATAACATCAAAACAATGAGTTAAATAAGAGTTTAAAGCAATTCTGTCTGAAAAAAACTACACATACTCTGACCTGGTAGTCTTTTTATCCTTGAAACTATCAACAGATTTATTTTATGATTTACAACTTAAATTCAAAGTTTATTTTGTTACTATTCATGTTGTAAATTATTTCATGTAGGTTGCAATATATACAGATAATTAGCAAGAAATTTCGGGGGAAATATGATACTTTATACAGGTTTAAAATTTTTTCATTAAATGTTAGTTACTTTATTGAGTACTTTTTAAGATGAATGTTTAACATTTTCACAGGAACAAAAACTGACTACACAGTGCAATTTTTCAAATCATACCTACCTATAAACAACATTCTGTAGCAAAGACATTTTCTCCATCCTTAAAGCTTTAGATAAATGTCGTTTCAAAACTCTCAGTGATTTTGTACCACTATCACAGCACTGAAAACAAAATAGAAGGCTGAATCATGTTGAAGGCAATAAAAACAATACAAATTATAAGCCAAATGATAACTTTATATTTCATCAATACTGAGGACAGTTAGATAAAGGAACACTTACAGGTGATGAAAACAAAGTTAGAAATACAGTCCTACAGTACAAACCTTTACTATCAGTATTCTAATATAAAGTAGATAAGTTAAATGCATTTTATTTTTAATAGAATTACTAAGCCTGGATTAAATCATAACCATTTTACAAATTTTACTTAATTTCACTTTAAAGAGATCATGAGATAAAAAATCCTAAATCACTTCTATACATTGCTCTTAATACACAATATAAGAACAAAGCTTTGTTTTAGGCTTGAAGCAAGCACATAATTTCAAAAGTTGGGAATCTATATAATACAAGTGTTAATTTTAAACAGGATTCCCACTCTTTCTCTTTATATTGAAAAAGCGTTGCCGCTGCTGCAGCAGGATTGAAAACTTGCTTTTTTTTGCTCGATTCTTAAGACGGTTTTACGAGAAAGTACGAATCAGAAAATTACGAAATAAACATGGTTCGTTCTTCATTGTGTTTCCTGGACAATTTTGTAGATTTTTTCGATGTGGCTATTAGTTTAGGGTTAATCTAGTGTCAAAGGTGAAGAAGCGATATTTCTAACACGAGTGAGCAAAAGACGTTCACATTTTCAGTATTCAGTTGTGATTTGTTTAGTGTACCTCTAAACGTTAATTTTTGCAGCTCAACAAGCATTTTTAGAAATTTTAATTCAGTTTCTGATAATATTCTTTTGAAATTCAGGACATTTTCGTTAAAACTGTCATGTCTATATTATTACTATTAGTTTTTAAATTTGAAAACATTACAGTATACCTCAGAATGTACTTTCTTATGGTACAATTATTTTTGAAATTGGTTAATAAATAAATTCGATGCAATCAAAAGTTGGTCATACAAATTTTGAATTTTTTGATAGCAGAACGATAGTTTCATTCTTATTCACGGAAATTAAGGTTACATTTTCTGACTAACGGGTTTGCCAGATGAACTTAAAACTCGCAGTGACGTCATGCTCGTTTTTTCACTCGATTATCAGACGGTTTGCCGATTAAGTACAAATCAGAATATTACAAGATTAACACGGTTTATTCAAAATTGTACAAGGAACAAGATGGAGATGGTTTTTTACTGATGTGACTATTAATTTAGGGTGCATCAAGTGCTAAAAAAAAACAAAAAAAAACCCCCGAATTCAGTTTCAACAAGAGTGTTGGTTTATGAAGCAAAAAAATGGGATTGCGCAGCAATCACAGGGGTTGGCGAGCGTTAGCAATAAGGGGTGGAGCCTTCGCGATGACGCCCTGGACCGGAAAGTCAAATCAGGATTATAAAAATTGTTAAGATAGTTTCGCCGTCGCAGTAGAATAACTCTTTGAAAAGAGTGTTGGTTTGCGAATCAAACCAAATGGGATTGTGTAGATTGGATTAAGACTACATTAAACAGATTTAGGCAGATTAACTCGTGCACAGGTAAAGGAACTATCACAGGTGCTCACCGAGTAATGATACTGATTTAAGGACAAGCATTATTGATATGTTTTAGAGGTTTCAAGGAAAGACATGTATTGGATGGGTAATGGTAATGAATTAACGTCACGCTGCAGCAACACAACGGGCTATTGGCGATGGTCCGGGATCAATTCCTCAGGACAATCACTATGGTCAGATGACGAGATCACACCTGAGCTGCCACCCCAATCTCCAAACTACCAACACCATGCCAATGTGGGGACATTTGAGGCCATGACAGATTTAAAGTGCATCAGCCTCAAATACATGACAATCTGGTTGAATAGAGTTTCAAACTCGTAATAATCCGTTACTCTTCTAACCTGGCCACTGTATTGGAAAGAACTTATTAAAACTGGTGAATTATTGGTTTAAGGTCACATGTCATTGATTTTTCAACACAGAAAAATTGAAATATGAAGTGTTTAGGGGGAAAATGAGACCTCAAAGGCTTTTTAAAAACTTAAAACAAAAATCAAAGGTTTGTGGGAACCGCATTAAAAATTATATGCATTCAATTTTCCTTATCACAGACATATACAAAGATTTCATACCAGTATTGGTGTTTCACCCTCCTTGTTTTTACAGTCGATGGGAGCACCTCTTTGCAGAAGTAATCTAAAAAATTATGAAACTGAACAATACAAATTATTTACAAATACAGCAATTTATACTTAGTATGCTTTTCTTTGGTAAAAGTAAGAAGAAAAACAATGCTATGCTCTAACCAATATACAACAACAGCCAAAGCACTAATGTAATACTAGCATAAATTTTAAACAATAGCAAGAAAAGTCTCCTCTAAAACCCAATTTTAGTAACTCAGAAACAAAATGTGTGTCAGCTTAACTACAAAATTTGAAAATTAAGTATAAAACAGATGTTGAAGATCTCACCAAAAAAAAAAATAATAATAAAAAAATAAATTAGAAAATTAAAGATTCAATATTTTCTTAATAAAGTTATCACGAGTATCTAGCAACCAGATCCTGATGTTTTTCTCTTATGGTTGCCAAGACCATTTAGCAAGAAAAACAAGAACATATTTTATACTACCTTTATTAGTTAAAAAAGGGGCAAAAATTTTGTCAACCATTAGTAACTTTGAAACAAGTCGTGATTTTGAAAATAGGAGCTTCTGAGATGATTTTGCTTAAAAATATATCCCTAGTTGCCAAGATTGAAAAATAGTACAGCTGCAGTCTATGTTTATAACAGTAGCAACAGCCTTTTTTTTTTTTTTTGGCACACTTTTAGTAGCGAGTTATGGAAGGTTAAGGCAACTTATCTGTCTTACGGTTACTGCAGTTTTTATTGCAACTTTGGCGTGCGGATAGTTTGAATATTCCAGAAAGTTCTTTCAGAATCCGTTTGTCGTTTGATTAATATATTTTTTAAAACGTTCACAGAGGTGTTTCTGAAGTCTATTGTTTTCTTTTTAAAAGAAAAGGATTTTGAAATAATTATTTCCTTGCCAACTTACGACGTGCGCCAAAAAAGCGCTAAGGTCGTTGCCACCACTATAGACGTAGACTGCAACCATACCGCAAAAAGTTGCCTGTATCAGCCCTGAATAATTGTTCACAGAAATTTCAAATTGAAGTTTACTGTTTCTCTTGAAAATAATTTACAATTGACTACAATTTAAAAAGCACTCTTTTCATTACTGAAATCCAAAAATTCATGCTATGGTATTTTATAACAGTAAAAAAATATGATGAATTGGGATTGAATGACATTTCAGTGCCAATTAATGTTAAGCAATATTTATTTTCGCTACGAAAAAATGAGTATTGTTACTTTGATTTCTATAGTTTAGTTCCAAGTTACCGTAAACAAACTTACTTGACACATGTAAAGTTATCTTTCCGTGCAGCAATATGCCTGAAATAAAGAAGTTACATATAAAAACAAAAGAAATCATACATATTTTCAAGTGCTTTGAATAAATATGGCTTATAATCAGAATTTAAGAAATGAAAATAAAACATGTATTATCGATTGTTGCAGCAAAAATAATTACAATTAAAAAGTAAAGATAACTTAAAACTGTGAGTTAAGAAAAATCAGCTTATTAGAAATAAAAAGGCACACTTTATGCATTAAATATGCATTTACAATTAAAATTATGTGTAACTGCAAGTTAAACACAAAATTGATGCTAAAACTAAAGAGAGCAATATCTGATCTTTTTTGTGTTTTCTGAGGTATTGTGTTACTGAAGTATGTGTAAGCATACTATTACAGAAAATTTTAATTGTAATTTAATTGCACGGGCAGGATTTACTGTTATTTGTAGCATAACATTTAATTAGGTCTTTACACAATGTGTATAAGAACAAAATATATACAGAACAAGTGCACAGAATGTGGTTGGTGGATTAGAATAACTTTTAAAGTTGTATATAATACATATTTAGTTAAACTTTTTAAGAATTGGATGGTAGAAGACAGTTAAGTGCAAAACCAAATGTAAATATATAGCTGGAAAATTATTAACAAAAATATCTTGATCCATAACCCTGAAGAATACAGAAACTGGGATTTGTATAAATAACCATCAATTCTGGTTTGAAAATAGAACAAATGAGCAGATATAGAAAGCTTTAATGGTAAAATAATTATCTCAACAAATAATAAATTTTGTCACTTTTTCAGACACCTTTGGGATGATAGAAAACCAGTTAGAAAAAATATGTATATTTTAGAAGCCACTAGAAAGTA
Source organism: Metellina segmentata (assembly GCA_947359465.1). Classification (NCBI taxonomy): domain Eukaryota; kingdom Metazoa; phylum Arthropoda; class Arachnida; order Araneae; family Tetragnathidae; genus Metellina; species Metellina segmentata. Next base: position 6,661,810 of record OX375879.1, read on the forward strand.
GATACTCAAGAACCCCAGACATTATTGACAAATACCCAATAAATTTTAACCAGTTACCTGTCTTAAAAAACACTAATTTACATTAAAATACCTTTCTGTAAAAGAAAGTGACACATTTCATGCACGCACTACTTCTAAATACTTACAGTGCAGAATCCCCTCGCTGATTTACAAACGTAAGATTGCATCCACTGTCCAAAAGCATTACTGGTATTTCACTATCACCAGTACAGGCAGACCAATGCAAAGCAGTATTTTCCTCCTATCAACAAAAGAAACGATATTACAAGATTTATACCATAAAAATTGCTTAACTTCTGACTACAAATGATTTGGTCAATTTTTGATACACAAATTGGAATTAGACCAGGCCCCATTTCTTAAAGTGGATTTTAAACCACCACAATCATGTATGTATGCCCAGAGCCTTTTACCCTAAGTTATTTATTATAAAGTTAAATATTTGAAATGATTCATAAATGTATGTTCAATGGTTTTAGATATTTACTATTAATGTAGAATTATATTTAGCCAATTTATGAATTTAATTTCCAACTAAGTGATTTCATATCACTAACAATATAATTATTTGTAAAACTGATATTTTTCGATAGACATCCCGTAATTAATCAAATAAGTGGATCAAAGGTTGAGCAATGTACAGTAACAGAAAAAAAACCGAACTACCTCCTTAATTTCGAGCACTTTTCATACTAGAGCAAATTCAAAGGTACAATTCAATAGAGAATTATGTCCTCTATAAATTCAAACCCCAAAAAACTGAATAAGGGGATGTCTTCATATCAATTATTGCAAAAAACAAAATTTATAATAGAAACACTGTTTTGATGCCATAATCAGATTATCCATCATTAAATTAGTCTAGAAATGAGATTTCATGACTTAACTACTTTTATATCCTGAGACATTCAATCCTAAAGTTAATCCTGATATCAGGGATCATCTCGACATAGAAAATCGCTATTTGTAGATGAAGATTAAATACTGTTATAGCTACCTGAATTTCAAATTTGAATGCAATTTCAAACATATTTTTTAACAATCCAAGCATTATTATTCTTACTACGCAAGTGCAAACAATTTAATTTTTTAGAACTTAATTATCCAAGGTTTGTCAAACGTGAATCGGAATGAGCTGAAATTTTGCCTGGCCATACTAAAAGTTCTGAATCAATTCCCGTCAAAATATAATAAGTTTCCAATTAATAATTTTTCTAAACATTAACTTAATAATTATTATTGCACACTAAAAACTATTTTTTAAATAAAATATTAAGTGGATTTTGTTTGGGTTGTTCTACAGTACAATTGTTCAAAATATCAGTGCTATAGAAATATTATTCACGAAGATATCTATAAAAGTCTAAGAAACTGATTTAAATTAGGAGCTCCAATCTTTCTGGACTCTTAACTTTTGAACGTTAAGACCTAATGACATGACAATTGGTATCTAAGTTAAAGTTTGAAATAGATTCGAAATTGTGTCTAAATCGGGAGGTTTCCATGGGAAATTATGAAGTTGGTGCTAATTTAATATGAAGACGTCCCTTTATGCAATCTTTGAATTATTTTCTACTGTTAAAATTGCTTGAATAAAGAGGGGTGGTTCGTTTTTTTTCTTTCGTGACTACATATAAAGTGAATAAGAAAAGGCAGACCTGGGAGAAAAAATTAAATCAAGTAAGAAATCTTACATTGTCCCTCACATTGGGGTCAGCCCCAAGCTCCAATAACCATTTTATGTAGTCTGTATAGTTCTTCTCGCAAGCCCAGACCAAAGGAGTCCAACCACCTTCATCCTAAAAGTACAAATGAATTATACAATGAGAGAATAGCTGTAACCAAAACACTTAGGCCCTGTTCACATGAGGTGCTTTCTAACACAAGTTTGATAAGGTCAGTTTTTCTCATGCATTAAATTATGTTTTTTATTCACCTAATTCAAGTTTCTATCTTTGCGATTGTTGAAGACAGTAAAAATTTCAACAGATTTGAAATCGGCGGAAAATTTAACGTGAAACGGAAAACTTAAATGTGATTTCCTTTAAAAAAATTAATTATATTTCATATAAAATTAATTATTTAATAAATAATTAAATTAGAGATTTGAATTAGGGGAATAAAAAACATAATAATTAATGTATAAGAAAAACTGACCTTGGAAAATGCATATTAGAAAATACCTCATGTGAACAGGGCCTTATCAGAGATGCAAAACAGAAAATGCAGTGTATGAACAACAAAATTATCCATTTTAAAAGATTGATAACACGATATAAATAGTTAGGATTCAGGCTAAACATTGCATAAGGCAACAATTCATTTTTATTAGCAGACCACTGTCTACCTCATTTCTAAGGTCTATCCAAAATGGCTCTAAACTGATTAACCCTTCTGGTGGATATCTTGAAAATGTATCTTAGCATATGCAAATATGAGATAAGATCTTGATGGGTGAGATATCCTCATCATTAGAGAAAAACTACATCTTGTCAATATAAAAAAATTGGCAATATTTTGATGGTGAGATACATCGTTATAAGCAAAATTGGTCGTATCCTGACGAGATATCTTGTCGAAACCACTTGGTTAAAGGATATAAACTAAAGCAAGAATAAAAACAGAAGCTTTTTTTAGAAGACACCAAAAAATTTAAATAGACCTGCAAATGGGCTACCATTGTAGTATATACTTAACTATTAGGCTATACTAAACCATTTACGAGCACACCCAGGTGAAAGTTTATTATTGTTTAGGTTTTGTTGAACAGCAAGGGGTAGTTTAACTGAAAGACATGAGAAAATTTATAGGCTTGTTGTATCTTTAGATACATAAATGTTTCTTTTGTAATCAAATGCCTCAATTCATAGAATTTTCTGCTATAGATTCTATTTTTGAAAACTAATTGAATTGATAGTAATGGGTATAAAGGCAGGGCTTTAGAGAAGGCAGGAGCTAAAATCTTGTCACCTTTCATCCCATTTTGATTGAACAGCACTGCTTTCAACAGCAAAGTTGTCGTAATTTGTATTGCATTGAAACATATGAGTTGTTTCAAAGCATCTCTCTTATTTTCTTGGGATTCCGTGGCTACAATATGCACAGTTGTACAAACCAGCTTCTTGTTGGAGTGCAGGTCGTATATGTCTACTCAATAAATGTCAAAAAAAAAGATTATTCAGTGAATCATCTCACTGTGAAATCACCTACATTCCCTTGTCTCCCATTACATGAGACTACATTCCCTAACTGAAAGAGAAACAGATGTTATCCAGTCTTGCATTATCACAACATATATTGTTTTGATTCAACAGTTTGTCTGGTTTTTTTTGACAAAAATTTATTTTATTTACTAAAACCAACATTTAATCAATATAGTATGTGCCGTTTTTTTCTATGATTTTTCTCCATTTTTCCGGAAGCTGCATCATTTAGAGCTCATACAAGATTAGAGGTTTCTGGCAAAAGAACTGAATCAGGGGACGAAATTTTCCGAACCACTTTTTTTACGGCACATGGGAATTAGGCACCCTCACTGAAATGTAAACAACACATATCTTCTTTTGCATCTGCAAAGCATTCTTGCCCTTTTAGAAATAAAAAAGCATACTATGTCAAAAGTGCTCCTTATTTTTGGCCATTTTTAATGCTTAACAAAATTTAAAAAACACAACCCTACAACATATTTTTTCTCGAGTACTCGCTGAAATTCCCTCTTCCAGACATCTACTTTATACATGTTGAGTAAATAACACTTTGGATTTGCTGGATCGTTCAAGGAAAAAGGCTAAACTATCCTACTGCTGACTGCACATAATTGTCTTGTGGTCCACTTTCATCATGTTTACTTTTCTAGTCAATCTGTTTTCCTGCGAAGGTTGAGTGTCCAGCATTGTTTAGTAGAGCTCTCTTCTTTTTGAGAGGCTCTATATTCTTTGTTTTCATTGTAATAGCCTTATATATTGAACTTTTGCTCTTATGTATAATAAATCTTTTATTTATTTACTTTGCCTATTTGCATACATATTTTGTACTAATATTATTTCTGCATGAAGACATTTAACCATTGGTATCTGCATTAGAAATTTAAAAAAATTCTGAAAAACCTGGCTGTAATGTTAGTTTATGAACATTCACATGGTAATTTACAGTAGGGTTTAAAATGAATTACTTATTCACTTGTTTATGTTTAATTACGTTATCTTTACTTTTATAGGGGATTATACTTCAGGGATTACCTTATGCGACAACACTAGTGATTAATGGTAGAGATCCAACACCTTTTCTCCTAAGTAAAACTAAAGAACTGGTGTCGAGAATTTGGATTGGAACTGCAGAATCCGAATGTCAGTAACTTGTAGCTCATAGTTCAGAAAAGAGAAAGTCCCTTGTTCCGACAGAAATTTCAGTTAAATTGTACGTGAAAGATGAAATTACCTGGATGTTGATGTTGAAATTTCCAGTGTTGAAAAGGAATTCTGCTATTTCTTTTGAACCATTCTTTGATGCTACATGAAAAGCTGTTAAACCATTTTCATTCTTGAAAGAGAAAATTGAATAAAAACATTAAGACAAAATTTAGGAAATGTAAACAAAAACACATAAAAAAAAAGAGAGAAAGAAATATAAATAAGCAAAAGTGAAAGATAAAAGGTAATTGTCACTAGCAAATACAAAACATTTACCAAGTTTACGGATATATTAGCAGATGGGAACAAACTAAATTACTGTGAAGAAAAATGACACTTATCATCACTTTGTAAAAGATGGATGAAGAGTGAAATTTCCATCAGTTTTTCAAATACAAATGCATGAATAACCTTCATTCCAGAATTTAAACTGAAGAGGGAAATTTTTACATTAACTTAAAAAATACGTAATCATATTTAAAAAAAAAATAAATAAATAAATAAAAATTGTTGATATATTGATGATGCAGAGAATAATTATGGACCTTTGTACTAACATAAAAATAATGTGTATAAATGCTTAATGCCAAGTTAAACAATTTTATTAATGAATAATATTGTAACTAATCTAAAATTAGACACAAAAATATAAAATTTTACATGGCAATGGTAATTAATTAAAATTGTAATGGAGTAATACAACGGCCTATTGGTGATGGACTGAGGTTGATCCCAAGGGAAAGATCCCAGGACAAAATCTCGTATTTGAACCATGGTCTGATGACATGGTAAAACCTGAGCTGGCACTCTACTTTCCAAACTCTTACACAACACCAATATGAGGACATTTGTATCCACAACAGATTTAACATGTACCAGTACCCAGAAAAAAAACTACATAATGCACACAACAGGTAATGGAAAAAAAAGGCAAGTCACCTTCACATCGATTTGGGCTCCAGCAAATGTAAGATATCGCACAACTGGCAGTTGATTTCTTTCGACAGCCATGATCAGAGGAGTTTCTAGGTCGTCATTTACAGCATCTATTAGTGCACCGTACTGAAAAATAAAACATTGCATGCAAATTACAGTAATCCATTGTTCTATCAAACATTCAGCACCATCAATCTTTAACTTGATGAATAACAAATTCTAAGTTTGCAAAAATCAATCTTAATTTGTTTCTCCAGAGTTGGTTGGGGTTTTATGGCACAAAGACCCTATTTGGCTAACCTGAGACAAACCAAAGATACACAATATCAAGTAACAGACATACACATGTAAGAAAAGCTTAAGTGCCACATATGAGAGAAATATGTCCAGGAAGGAATTGAACCTGCTACTCACAAGTTGCAAGCACAATGAGCAAATTCACTGAGCCATGGCACCCATGTTTTTTTCAGCTGGGTGTTTAAAGGTAAAGTGCTACAAACAGTTATTAGTTTTTTTCCCATGGGCCCTGCAGAATTTTGTAGGAGCTATACAGACATAGACCATTAGGCAACTGAAGTTCTCCAATGGTCCAATTGCAGAAAGGAAGGTTGAAAATCATAAAGAAGCTTACATCTATACAGAACTATTTATCATTTTGAAGTTTTACATAATTGCAAATAAAAAATGCCTAATGAAAGTGTACATTTTCTCTCAATTGTAGTACCCACTCTATTTTAGAAATAAAATTCCAAATATTTTTCAGGTTTTCCAGACAAATTTTTACAAAATTCCAGGTTATACGCGTAAGCAATTCACAATTTTAAGGTGAAAAACTAAGAAATAATTTAGCGTTCAATGGCCAATAAGAAAAACCAATTTAAGATTTATACACAGAGCACAAGTAATTTTACATTAAAACAACTTATTCAAATAATCTAACATATTTTACTTAAATCAATTTGTGACTTAATGTGTCATAAGCATGAAATTCTTCAATTTAAGCCAGTGGACAAAACAAAATTCTTTACCTGTTAAATATTAGCTATTTAAAATCGAGTGAAAAATTCAATTCATAAAATAAAGTGATATGAAAATGTGCACAAATCTTATTGGCTACTTTTCTCCAAAGCCTCCGAGACGCCATGATCAATTATTCTCTAGGTCATTGAGACAATTTTCCAGGTTTTGGATGAAAATGAGTAATTTTTCCTGACTTTTTGGACAAAAATAAATTTATTGACAATTCCGGGTTTTTTTCTCCCTGTCAACAAATAAATATTTTCAGCCTTAAGTATATAGCACTATTTTTCTTGTCCTTCAAGAAATGCACCCACAGGGGCTACCTTGTGTGTACAGGCTTCAGACTCAAGGTACTCTTGTGACCTTTTCTTATCCTAAGAGATTCACTATCTTTAGTAAGCACAGGTGTCTCATTCCCAGGATATGATCTTTTTTCTGCTTTCATCGCTTTTGCGAACAAATTCTATATTTATTCTGTGGTCAAGACTAAAAACTTGTACTTTTCAGGAGCGTGTTTTTAAGATTTCCCCCTTTTATAAATAGTTTGTCTGCAATGACTTTAGTAACTTGGGAAAGTGTTGATGTGATTTCAACACTGGTATGCGCTTTTGAAGAACGTCCTTCGCCTCAGGCATCTTCAAAGCATAATGGTTGGCGTATACATGAAGGGCCAAATAAAAGAATATATTCAGAATCTCAGTACACTGATAAACTTGTTCAATCAGAATTTTGAAATAGAATAGAATAAGGAAACTGGCTCATGAAACAAAACAAAATTCAATACATAAGAATTTACAAAAGATAACATAAATATGTAACTTACGTTACAGAATTACAAACACTATGCAGCAGCGTGTTTGATAGAGCTGGAATAGTTAGTCTGGAGCAGTTAGAATGTTCTGATGGAGTATTTACCAATGGTGTTAAATGAGATAAATACACTTGTCTGAAAATTTAGTACATTTTCAAAAGTACAAAAGAGGATGAATTGACTTATCTCATTATTCTCAACGGGTTAAGCTTTCCACAAGATTATTATACTCCTCACATTGCTGTCAACGACAATTTATTTTGGAAATTGGGAAAGTAAACTTGTTTCATCTGGTAGCAATTTTTTACAAGATATCTTAAAATGCACATGGGATTTTAACGACTAGAAACACCTCAAATCATCCACTTCACAATGCATAAGACAATTCCTCCAGCAGACACACGTATCTCATTTTTCCAAATTTCGACTTATCATCCAGTTTTTCTCCTTGACCACAGGATTAAATGTAATTTTTAGTGAACAAAATAGTTTTTCTTCCAGTATAAGATAGTTCCAATAATTTCATACTTGACTACAGTTATAGATATAACTGGCGAGATTCTTATAAGTTTCAAGGAACAACTGCTGTACTTGCCGTAGTCTAAATTCCTTCTTGGTATGATTAAGGTACAACTGCTGCACCGTCTGCAGTCTAAAGGTTAACCATAAAAAATCATGATTTGAAAATTTGAAACAGAACAATGAGTATTATGTAGCAGCATGGAAAGACTGCAACTTCAGTCTCTCCAAAAGTACTTTGACATGCTGCACTGTTACTTATACACTGCTGGTCACCCAAATTGCAACACCAAGAAAGACAAGGGATGTCACAACAAAATTTATTTTGTAGATAACATGTTGACCAAGTATCAAATGATTAAATTTATAGACTTCTGCGAAGTGTGGTTCCTGCCAAAATCAGTAGCCAGAGTAGCCGCCATTGTTGGAGATCACCACTGCCACACGCCTCGGCATTGATTCAAAGAGACTTTGGATGTGTTTTTGGGGTACAGCAGACTGAGCAGCTTCCACACGTTGCCTAAGTTGATCTGGTGTGGCAGCTGGGGATGTAATCTGGGTCAATTGTTGAGCAACCATGGACCACATGTTTTCTATCGGCGAAAGATCAGGAGAGCGAGCTGGCCAGGGAAGCAATTCAATCTGGTGATTGACGAAGAACCCTTGGACAATGCGTGCCATGTGTGGTCGTGCATTATCCTGTTGAAATATGGCTGTGGGCAAGCCCTGAAGGTAAGGAAGGACAACTGGCTCCAACACCTCGGAGATGTAGCACTGGCTGTTTAAAGTACGGGCAATGCGTACTACAGGAGTGCGAGAGTGATATCCAATACCGCCCCATACCATAATACCCGGTGCAGGACCAGTGTGGCGGTACATAACGCGGCTGTTCAGCATCCTCTCTCCACGGCGTCTCCAGACTCGAATCCGACCATCGTGGTGTTGCAGACAGAAGCGCGACTCGCCAGTAAAGACAATTTCATTCCATTCTGCCGTCCACATCCTTCTTTCATCGCACCATTGGCGGCGGAGACGTCTGTGGTTCTGCTTCAAGGGTAGACGAAGCAATGGACGTCTTGTGGACAGACCACTCTGCTGTAAATAACGTCGAATGGTACTCGCAGACACTGGATGATGCGTTACAGACTGAATGTGCTGTGCTATGGTTCGTGATGTGGCTGAGCGATCTGTCACTGCCATATGCACAATATGCCTGTCATCACGTGAAGTGGTGCACTGAGGTGGATTCGATCTAACACGTTGGTTCGTCGTACTTTCCTGCATCCGACGATCACATATCCGCATTACAGTTGTTTGGTTTCGTCCAACACGACTACCGATATTTCCCTGAAAGATAATCCACAATCTCGGTAGGCCACTATCCTTCCTCTATCGAACTCGGATACTTGATCAAAAGATGATCACTGTTTTCTACAAGGCATAATTGATCGTTTTTTTGAAAAAAACCACAAAAACACAATTGCCGTACTTGAAATCGTCAAAATCTCCAAGCCTTAAATAGTGCTTTGAAGTGGCGACACAGGCACACGTGATGTACGTCTGCGCTGAAATTCTAATCATTTGCATATCTCACCTCCTCTAATGCATGTTGTAAATTTCATATTATTTGCATGCTTCCTTCGGGATGTTGCATTTACGGTGGCCAGCAGTGTATACTACTATATTGAAAGTTCATTTTTGCAGTGGTGTCTAAGTTCACAATTTAATAGCAGTTCAAAATATGTAAAGACATTGCAACAAGTGTTTCCCACTAAAATGTCTATTAGTACAAATTTACTATTTCGGAATGCTTATAACTAGCAATGCAAATACCTTTGAATGTGCAGACAAGAAATCATTTTATTCTCCATAGTTGAAAATGGGAAATAAATGCTACAAAATAATGAATGTGAAACAATTAAAAAACACAAGAAAACTATGAAATATTCATACTAATTTACAATAACAAAATATATGAATGAACACTAACAAGCTTCTGAACACATTTTATGAGAATTTGAACATTTCCTTATGTACAATGTTTTAAAAATCCAGATATAAACATTTAATTACATGCTGTGATACATTTATTAAAATAGTCTATGTATGGACAAATGTACATATTCTTATGGACTTATAGTGTAAAAATATGAAGCAAAATGTGAAAATACCTGAAGTAAAACATGGACTATTCCTGGGAATCCATAGTAAGCCCCTATGTGTAATGGAGTATTATTCTTATGAGTCTTGAACTTGTGGTTTGGATTCACACCATTGACTAAAAATAAACTAGAGCTTTTAGAAATACAATGTTAAATATTTACTATCACTGCACTGTCTGTCTACCAAGAGAACTGTTCCCACCATTAGAATCAAATAAAGTGCTGTCCTCAAGGTTCTTGTATTGGCCAAGCACTATGAAATCTAATATCAGATGATGTCCTGGAGACGAAATGTCCAGACAGTTTTTCTACATGCCTGTGATGATTTCCATCTTCACAATTAAAGAAAAAATTGAAAGGCGACTGGTGAGATAGGCCATAGATTTTTTGTGTCCATATAAAAACTGGACACACAAAAAAAAAACCTTCTAATTACGGCAAAGGAAACGAAAAAATGAAATAAAATATCTCAGAGCATTCATCAACATAAACTAAACTGGACATATCACAAAGCAGTTAGGTATGTAATTAACGTCGCACTGAAGCAACACAACACGCTAATTGGAGACGGTCTGGGAGCCAAAGGAAAGACCCAAGGGTCCAACGCCTCGTAATTTTTGAACCACAGTTAGATGACAAGAACACCTGAGCTGGAAACCCCACTCTCCAAACTACCACACCATGTCAATGTGAGGACATTTGAGGCCTCAACAGGTTTAACATGCACCAGCCCCCATATACATCAAAGCAGTTAGGAATAAAATTAAATTTCCAACAAAAATTAAGATTCGTTGGTTATCAATTGCATGGTGCAGAAATGCCACCAAAAGAATAGTAAGAAACTCTAATTCAATCCAAAGGCAACTCCTACTTTCGATCACAGGTGCTTATCGCACCACTTCAATACCAGTATTCCAAGAACATTAGGTCTATCACCTCTTCATTAAAATTTTTAGCTCAAGCGACAAAACTGAAAAATAAACTAATTAGGAAGCCTAGATCTTATACCACCCAGGGTGATTATAGAATTTGTTTTATTTTGGCGGATGTTCATGGAAGATAGCTAGTTCACTAGTCGTTTCTATAGCAACAGACATGTGCAACTTTTGTGGAGTTGACAGTTCTTGTGGTAGACAGACAGCAGCATAACATGTACATTTGAAGTCAATAAAAAGGAACGTCCTTTAGAAAAGGTAATATCTTTCTTATTCAAATACACAGGAAAAGTATAACCATGCAAAAAATAACTCACAATTCTTGGATATGTATTACAAGATTTTATAGATGCAAAAAAAGAAATTTTTATTTCAGTCAATGTTTTGATAATTAGCCAGCAATTTAAAGACTATTGAACTGAAAGACTTCTGAGCCATGTGCACATCATTCCACAGCATGCAGTTTTTCCTGCATAGCTTTTTGTCAGTTTTAGACTTCCCAGGATTCTATTAATTTCTTCCTGGGATTCTTTTTCTTGGACATTATTCTTTTCACAATATTATGTAAAAAAACTAAATACTGTCGAAATAATTAGATTTGATGACCTCTTAAGATATAAAATTCCTACCAAATCTGATTCCTTTTGGAAAAAAAAACAAAAACATTTTTACCTAATGGAAACTTAGAAGATCTAGAAAAGTTGGCAGGTATGGTCAGTGGTTGAGAAGGAACTAGGAATCAGTGCTGGGTTTTTATTACAAAAAAAAAATACCTGTTTTTAAGCACCTAATAACTTAAGCCTTTTTTTATACCTATTAATCAAACTAAAAATAAGTACTTCAACTGTGAATTCGTCACAGAACAAATTTTCTTTCCTCATTATCAAAATTTTAGCTGATTTTTTGCAATCATAAGTTACAATGTTCTGCAGTGCAAAGCAAGCTCCTTGCGACACATCTTCCTTTTCTAGCTATAGAACAACCTCCCGACACTGCTCAAATTACCACAAATACTTTATAAATAACACATTTTCTATGTCAATGACAAAATATTTAACTTCAATAGTTATTGACAGAATTGCAAATTCTGAAAATATGCCTAGGTTTTAAATAAAGTTAATTAATTTTGATGTTTATTATATAAAATATGCAATTCAAAAATTTAGTCAATAATTGTATTTTACTGCAGTTTTGAAATTTCGGACAAAATGCCTGCAGAACAATTGTAATTGCTTGGAGTTGTGTTGCAGAACACTGAATATATTTCTGCACCTGGGAGTACACTTCACGTTACACTCCAAGTTAGCATGAAAACCATAATGTAAGAAAGTTAACTATAAAAATAGGGAGAGAAATGAATATTTCTAAAGCAGTGAAAATACAAGTTTTCATGTACATCTTACCTATTAACTGTAGGATCTTTTTGACATCTCCATTTTTGATTGGATTGAAGAGGCATTTTCCAGATGGCCTCAAGTGCAAAGACTTCTCGCTGGCTATTGCCATAACCATCGATTGAAGTTCTTGTTTTTGAGAAACAGTACCAAAGCCACCTGCAAAAGAACTTAAATGAAATATACAGAAGGAATGCTATGAGAACGTAAAAAGCAAAGTTTCAATAAGGGCGAGGAAAAATTTTATTCACAAGGTAGACAATTTATGCACTACAGTAAAGCACAAAACAATTTACCATTAACAGGCTTTTCAAGTTCTGAATTTACAGTTTGCATGCAGATGCTGTAATTTTCTAGATCACTTGTTATATTTTGTACATCAGAATTCCTATAAAATAAGAAATTACGATTACAACAAAAAACGTAATTGATAGGAGTTTGAATAAACAATATTTATAATTTCTAGGAAAAACAGCAATTTCCCTCGATATATATTGCAGTTCTAAAAAAGGTCGACAAAAGAGTAGCAACAAACAAAGCGAGGCTTGAAAAAAACCTTAGAGAAATAAAAGAATTTTAATATGCCTTCTTATTATACCTAGGCAAAAATTATTAAGCACAATCAAATAATTTCGGTGTCTGAAATGCTTTAGGCTAGAGATGGGTGAGTTGGTTGAGTTCTTATAGCACAATGGCCATGCTGGGACAGAAATGACATACAATATCAAGTAATAGACACAAAGAAAGTTTTACTGACACACAAGAGAAATACACCCAGGGAAGAATGGGAGTGTAGAGGATCTCACCTGAGGGACTTGACATCATGTTAGTAGTCAATTAATGTTGCACTGGAGCAACACAATGGGACATTAGCGACGGTCTAGGATCAACTCCCAAAGGGTAATTCCTGAGGACAACACCATGGTTGGATAACAAGGTCAACACATGTGAGCTGGCACACCACTCTCCAAACTTTCACACCATGCCAATGCAAGGACATTTGAGGCCAAAAAAGATTTAACATGCATCAGCCCTGTGTATACAATGGTTTTTGGTAGACCAAGTTTCCAACTCGCAACCTTCCAATTGCTAACCTGTTCCACTTCCAATGGGGCTGTTGCAGCCCTCGAGTTTGAGGGAAACTTTCACTTGTCGATTTCAAAGAATCATACTATCATCTCATAATTCCCATGCTTCCATAAATAGAAAATTGATAAAGATACAAGAAAAAAGATCATAAAGCTGAATGAATGATATATCAAGGGGATACTGTATTTTGAAGGTCGAGTAGATGTGTGTGCTACATTGTTAGAGCTTTAATATCAAATTTGTATGGCTGTAACAACTGAGCTTGAAACAGCAAGTGTTTCGAGCTTACATTAACCCTTTCAGGGCTGTGGTAGCCCAGTTGGAAAAGCAACAACTGAGCAAACAGGGTTGCGAGTATGAAACTTGGTCCAGCTGTGTGTTTTAGCACACTTCCAGTAGAGAGTTAAACCAGGTTAAGGCAACCCATCTGTATTATGGTTTTCATGGCAAGTTTATATTTTAATTTTGAATAGTTCTTTCAAAATCCATTAAAACAGTAGTTTGATTTCATTGGTTCATTTAAAATAATTCCTTCCTTGGTGACATTAGAAGTACACCAAAAAAAGCACCAGCATAGACTGAAGTTTTCCCAAAAAATTCTATAAAAATGTAATTGCAAGCAAAAAATATTAATTTAATGCACGAAAAACACCATTAGTTACACAAATTTCAAATTGTATACCATAAGTTGTATCTCTGGCCTCATGGCCGCGAAAACCCTGGCAGCGGTTTTTGCGGAGTTCCAAAATTACGACTCCAGAATCTTAACTGGAATTACAATTTTGGTGAATGCAATTTATTTGATTCTCAAAAGTACTTGTAATCATGCATCTCTAAACAAGACAAACAATAATAATTACCGTTTTTTTATAAAAATTTTAAAAGTTCCTCGATTTTTTTTGTGAAATTTGGAAAATTTTCCAGAGATTTCCAGAATTAAAAAGTTTTCTGATTTCCCTGTTCTGTTACCACCCTGTAACATAAGAAATGGATCTAAATTAGGAGTGCACAGGTGAAGACACTATCATGAATGCAATGGTTGGGTTGGATGTTTGGGGGTTTTATGAACATCAGCAATATTTGGCCAAGCTGTGCCAAACATAAGACATTGTCCAATAAAAATGTTGTGCTGGGGTAAAAAGGGATTGGGTAACACAGCAGCAGGATGAAAGCAGAAAGAGATTGCATGCTTATCCCAGGAGAGTGCAACCCCTACATTTACTAAACACAGAAAACTTTCACATTTTGTTGTGTGTTTCAGTTGAATAAAGCTGAATAAGTTTTAGCTTTATTCCATGTGATCAATCCATGTGAAAAGAAAAGATCACTAGTGGTGATGCATGCACATCATCTTTTACTAGGATTAGTAAAAGGTGATGCACGCACATACCTTTTGGACATGCGTCTATGAGGGCTGTAATGCTTGTATCACAGGCCCAGTATTAAACTACCAACTATGAGCTGACCAACACACTACGTACTCGATTTATGACATGACAACACTTGATCTTGGTTTTTGAATGCAGGTGAAGCACAATGTGCGTGTTCTTGTAAAAACCTAGTCTTTTAAAATTTTTAAAGGACATTCAGCAAACATTGAGGTTCTAAGGGCTCTTAAAAACTAAAGAAAAAATTCGGTGGCACCTATGAACCCTATAAAAGTATTTCAAGATTAAGTTAAGTTTACTCTAAAAGTATTATTTATCACACTTTCCTTTGAATTTACCTCACAACACAGATGGTAAACACTGCACAGAACATTCATTGTAATAGAATGCAAGTCATCCTAAGGAATCAAACTCACCCTGGTATATCTTGACTAGAGTTTTCAGCTTCCGAGTTCTCTGATAAGGATAACTGTACATTTCTGAAGTCGGAGAACCTGCAGCAATGGGGACAACTTGGAGGAAGGCCAACACCAGGAACAAGGAGACAGTCTGGATGGAAGAAATGGGACTCCCTGCCACCTTTCATGAGATGGGCAAATGAACAGAGCAGGAATGAACCCTGATAAAAAGAAGCGCTTGCTATAGAAATGTTTAAGGATAAATATCATAAGTTACAGCAGTCCAACAGGGCTAAAGCAATTGTGAAATAGTAGCAGTATCTTAAACCCTAATTTAGTAGCAATTTTATTTGCTCAGATGCAGATGAATAGGCTAAAACACAAAATGTGCTGAAGTTATCGCCACAAAATTTAAAAATTAAAGAACTAAATATTTTTTTAATAAGATTTTTATTCTAGCAAACAGATACCTATGTTTTAGTTTTATGGTTGACATCGTTGGGCGCCGGAACTTTGAAATTGGCATCCCTTGGAATATTTTCTCCTTAAAGAAAAATCTGAATTTTTTTTTTCAGTTCATTATTAATTTTAAAAAGTTTATGTTGACCATTAGTGAAATTAAAATAAAAAATAACCAACATTTTGAAAATATGAGCTATAGAGGTTTTTGCTAAAAAAGATACCCATAGTCGCAAAGGTTGTAAAATTGTAGCAAAAAGTTGCCTGTACCAGCCCTGCAACAAGTATATTTTGTTGCACAAATTAGTTTAAGTGCAAGGGTTTGCATGAAAGTAATGCTGTTCTTTCACCTCAGCTGGTTTTATTAATTTCTATCACAGCCTAATTTATTTGCCGAAATGAGATTATAAGAAATGTTCTTAGATTAACATTGCTACTGACCATCTTGTGGTTCATCAAAGAAGGTATTTCTTACTAACCTGAAAGCCCAAACAATGAATAGAGTGGCTCAAACGAGAAAACACTCAACCTTCGCTCAATTGATTTTGAAAAGGTGAGGTGAAAGCTTGTTAGAAGAAAAGCTGCCATATTGAAAATATCAATAGCATTCTGGTAGATTTTCCTTATGCCAACTCGATATCACTATTGCTTTCGTCCTCAAATAATAAACTTAAAATCAGAATCTGCTCTAAAGATGCCACCTGTTGAAGTGTTCTAAACTACCATCTAATTTAAATGACTCATTCGAAACCACGCAACTCAACTGCCTTCTCACATGAGCCAGACTAAATTGATTCCGCAAACAGTTTCTTTGCTAAAATCATTTCTCAGACAAAAAAGATTTCAATAGGGATCCCTTTTCTTGAGATAAAAAATTAACCATTGATTGTCTGGAATTTCAGGTATAATCCGAGATCTTAAAACACTTGTGTGGCAAGCTCACACGTCAAACAATGATGCAAATAGATCTCTAGTAAATGAAGTATAAAACTTGCTATTTCACCAAATTCAAAAGAAAAAAGGTTAGGATGGAAATTGTTTTCACACTAAAAACCTTCAAGTAAAAATAAAAAACTAACTAACTATGGATGTCTTTCTCTAAGGGTTAATGAAAGAGATTTAAGTATTCAAAGTACAAATCAATCTAGAAAACTGAAAATATGAATTTTAATAAGGATATACCTGCGTACAAAATACACCACATTTAGGGCAACATTGATGTTGTTGCAGCCTCCATAAATGCATATCACACAGAACTTTGTGCTTGGTTTTTGATGATGGAGTAAGTAAAAACTGCTGGTTCACATCTTTTAAACAAGGAATTGTCTAAAAGAGAAAATTCATTAGTTTAGATAAAGTTGCTAAGTTAAAGAAAATCTTGTATAAGCATATTCTTGTTACATTGCATCTAGTTATATTGCTATTTTTCTTCTCTTCAACGAATTTTCAGAAAGCAAACATCTGTGACAGGATTCCCCCTCTATTTCAGAAATAGAATTCCGATTTTTCCAAACAAATTTTTACAAAATTCCAGGTTATACTTAAGCAATTCACACCATTTAAAGGTAAGAAAATCACGAAATAATTTGGCATTCAAAAGCCAATAATAATATACTGTAAAAATTAATACACGAAGCACAAGTAATTTTGCATTAAAATAACTTATTCAAAGAATCCAACACATTTAACTTAAAAATCAATTTGTGAATTAATGTATCATAAGCATGAAATTCGTTAATTTAAGCCAGTGCACCAAACAAAATTCTTTACCCGTTAACTATTAGCCGTTTCTTTTAAAAGAGGTTGAAAAATTCAGTTCATAAAATAAAGTGATAGGAAACTGTGTATGAATCTTATTGGCTATTTTTCTTCAAAGTGTCTTAGAAGCCATGATCAATCACTTTCCAGGTCATTGAGGCAATTTTCCATGTTTTATACGAAAATTCTTAATTTTCCTTGACTTTTTTTCTTTGGACAAGATTAAATTTCCTGACAATTCCAGGTTCTCCCTGACCCATGGGGGGAACCCTGCAGTGATCTCACCTGTTTCAACCAACTACTGTAAATCTTTTACTGCAGCCCTTCTACCCAAATGTGACAGTGTCAAGTTAGGGGAATCAGATTTGTCTTAGTCAGAACTCAATACTTGTCGTATACTCTTACCACTGAGTCTCTTTAGAAGACCAAGACAAAATAAACATAAGGAGAGATGAACTGAAGGAGGAATTCTTCAAAAGATATTTAACACTAGCAATGTAAAGCTTCCGAGCCCTTAGAAAAAAGAAATTCCTTTCCTTATCCTTCACATTCTGAATCACTTTAGATATTTGATTTCCAATCACAATATCAGCCAGAGGCAACAGTTTCTGAGGATATATATCTTCAAATCAATTTCTCTTTGTAGATCCAACCTAAAATTGTTCTTACCACAAATTCAAGTTGAGGTTATGCATTAAGTGCACCTTTTTCTGAAGAAATTCGGTCTCACGATTATATATACTTGCACTTGGTATGACAAATATCACCTCAGCCTTCAGAGTTTCTCTTCTAAGTAAATGAACAATTTTCGTGTAGCTTGGTCTTTGTTTTACTATCTTTGTTTACTATGGTGTTTGGCTTCTTTATTGGAATGTAGTGAAGGAAACACTTTCGCACTGCAAACCCCTGTTCAAGCAACCTTTCAGCAGCGGGCTTTAGGCTTGACGAAATAGTGAGTGGGAAATTTCAAGTCTCCTTGAATTTGTTTGTATGTTGACCAACGCTTAGGCCATTGATGAAAAAGTCTGAATAGAAAAAACTAATTTGGACACACCTCCCTGAAGCTTCAAAGTTGACTCTATTCCTCCTATATCGAATTCCTTAGCACCAGGCTATGTGACCCCAAGGGTGTTGTGGGGGAATTTGATGGAACAGCGTTCCAATGTCTTTATAGAAATTACGAAGGAAGGAAACTATATTCTGCGGCTCTATATTTAGAGGGTCGCTATTGATTAATTAATGGCAAGATTATCTAATTTTGTGATACTTAAAAGCTCTAATTCTTTTTGAGAACCGAAATCAATATTATAGCAGCCGGCGTCAGATATAGCATCACATTACGATCGCCTCAAAACTAATACAAAAAATATTTGATTTTGGCGGAAACCCAGGCATTATTCAGAAGGGGGAGGGGAATTGACAACCCCTTCTGACTAACGCTCAAATGGCGTACCCGCCGTAGAGGAAACTAGCCTGGACAAGTTCCAACACAAGAGACAAAATTACGCAATATGTACTAGGTTGACATTTGACTTTTTTTTTAATGTTTTTTTGCACTAAAAATTGTTTATCCCCCCCCCAAGTAGAATTTAAACACCTGAAAAAGTGACAAAATGTCAAAAAAGTGAAGTTTTATAAGCCTTGTAGTCTTGCATAATTTTAAATAAAATATGTACAATACTGTGTAATGTGTTTTTTTCTCAGCCCTCACAACATCTCCCAGCAAATCGTATCCGTTTCTTGACCCCAAAAAGTGCAATACAGAATGGTAACTATACATACATTAAATGTCTACTTAGATTTGAATTCTACACATGAAACATCTTTAGGCACATTCCGGTAGAGAAAAATACGTTTAGTTGTTATGACTTATTTTTGGGGTGACTGCAAAGAGTGCCGTGACTAATAGTCTAATGTACTGTGTCCCCTGTTGATATACTAGACCGATTGTAGAAATAAATTTTAGCACATACCTGATTGGAATGTTGCCCAGTCTCCATAGTTCAATATAATGGTATCACAGATATTCAAATCGTTGTGCAAAGTATAAATCAGTCATACAATACATGTTTAGGACTCTCTTCTACCCTCTACATAATGGGTCATCTATAACACACATAAGGTTGAGGTGTCTATTCAGAGTACAATGGCCAGTCAGAAGGCCTATAGCCACGCTGATTTATTTCCTGCTCAATTTCAGCAGTTCCCTCTATCTATTCCAGTGAGATTGTTGTTATACAAACCATGTTATGGAAATTATCTAGGTTGCCCGTTGTAGCAAATGAAAGGATACAATTATCCACAGTGGTAGTTCGCAACAGCTTTTGAGCTTCCAAAGATTTTGGCAATTTATATACAATTGTGCTAAAGTTAAATTTAAGTGTTGATTAATCAGCTACATACACCAGTGGAAATCAAAATATACCAGAAATCAACAAGGGTTGTTTGTTAAGATTTTATGGTCGGTTTATTGGGTTTTTATGGTGCAAGGCCCCTGCTGCACCAGACACAATATCAAGTAATGAACATACACACATAAGAAAAGTTTTATTGACACAGAAGAGAGAAACACACACAGGAGGAATTGAACCTGTGTAGCCTACGATTTGCAGGTTTCTAGTACAGTGGGCATACCCTCAGAGCCAGGACAATCGTTTGGGTTTTATGGTGCAAGGACCACATTTATCCAAGCTGTGCCAAACGTCTTCAAGTAAATGGACACACACAAAGAAAGTTTTACTGATACAGAAGAGAGAACCCAGGGAGGAATTGAACCTTTGCAGCCTACAACTCACAGGTTCCTAGTGCAGTGAGCATACTCACTGGGATGTGGCAACTGCTAGGGCTTAACGGTGGAAGGGTCTTATTTATCTAAGCTGTGCCAAACAGGGTCAAGTAAATGGACATACACACAAGGAAAGTTTTACTGATGCAGAAGAACCCAAAGAGAAATCAAACTTAGGCTTCCAACAATTGGAAAGTTACTAGTGTAGTTGGCAAACCCTCTGAGCCAGTGAACCTGAAACCAACGAGGAATAAAGTATTTACTATTAAGTTTCAAAAGTTTCCAGTTATTATTTTCTCCTAGCTGTGATATTGATTATTTATTGCTGGTTAACAAACCATTAATTGTGAATGGCTAAGTATAGTGTTGAAGAAATCCTGATTGGATGCCAATCATACTCACACTGAAAACGTTTATTAAATTTGCAAAATACCAACCTGTCCATCTATTGAATCTTCTGCTTCACAAGTTAGCTGCAGCTTTTCACCATTACAAAGGCAAGGAACCATGTCTGCTGAGCAACAACAAATAGATTTAACTGGCATCAAGTCCTGTTCATAGAATATACAAATCAGGTATCTGATTAGAAAACGTGCCACCACCAACAGTAAAATACAAGCATAATTAGTCATGTCAATTAATGCATGATTTCTAATGTTTAATGTGCAACTTTGTCTTTTATGCTAATGCCCATTTACATTAGAAGTCAAGTCTCTTTGAAACTTAAAAAAGTTCAAAATGAAATACCATGAATAAAACTTCTATTTAAAATTTATCAGCTTTCAAGTCTTAAATTATCTTAATAAAATTGATTACATTTACTAAATACAGTAAAATTACGCAATCCTACAACAAAAGACCCATTAACCTTTTACCTGCCAATGTTCCCAAATGGGAACATTTTTTTTTGTGAATTTCTTTAATAACTTAATTCTTTGTTTAGAATATTCATACTTGCCGAAATGCCACGTAATAATATGAATTTAATTTAGGTGCCAATGTTTTCAAAAAATAAATTCAGCTTTTTTATAGAATTTAGGTCAAATTTACTGAATTTGTAAACTTCAAAGTGCCATGCAAATTTTAGTTTCTGCAATTTTTAAAATAAATTAAAAAAAAATTTTACTGGCGTGATTTGGCATATATTCTCTTACAAATTGACAAAATATTTCTAAGTGTTATTTGTAGGAAGTAATTCTTACAAGAATTTTGATGTTCCCAAATGGGAACATTGGCGTTTGGGGTGTAGTGTTTGAGGGGATTTTTCGAATTCGCAAAATTTGAGTCAATACTCTCCTTTTTTTTTAATCATCACAATTCTTCTGCTATGAGTGACTTAATAAATGTGGCATCTGATTCTTTCATACTTCCAGCTGGCACTTTTGTATCTGCATGTGCCTAATACCCGTTTTCTCTGCAAACCGTGACACCCTATTATAAGGTAATAGCATTGTTACAGTTATAAATGTTTACGATTAAGATTTAATTCACTATTCAGCTTACAAGAATAGTAACCACATTCCCATTTGGTGAAATGGTTGGTTGAAATGTATCACGTGAATTACGGATAGGAAAAGAGAGGAGCACGTTTTGAATGACCTTTGCAAAGATCACATTCCAACAACATTCCTTTCTCACGACTCGACGAAGGTGTGACCTGTAGTCGTTACGGTTTCAACCAATGAGTTTCATTCTCACCAAAGATTTTATTTCTCATCTATCTCAGAGAGTACTACTGTATAGTATAGGCTGAACGCTGTAGTTTTACTATTTTTTTTTTACGTAAAATGCCATTTCTAATAGGAATTGACAATTCAATTGCTTCTCAGATATCACTACTCCATATCAACTACATCTTTCAAAGATAACTTGCATTTTCCCGCGAGCCGCACTGGAATTTTTCAACAGCCTATCCGAGGACGAGCTCGAGGACGTAGACGATCCTGATCTTTGCATATTGCCATCTGATGAAGACGCGAATTTGAGTGATGAAGAACACATCAACGATGGAACTTTGAATGAGGTTCGTCCTCAAGATGTTAGTGGCCAGATTGACCTGATGATTAACAGTGAAGATGATGATTCGACTATTTCAGATGACTGAATGCCCGATTCGGGAGAAGATCAAAGGAGAAGCACACCCTCATGTTCTGCTCTAAATGCAAAGAAGTGAAGACAAGAACAAACTCACTGATGGAAAAGGGATACAATGTTGGATAATGATCTTTCAGAAAAAAACCTCGAAAAGCTGGCTGAAAAATTTCTCGAGCTCTGGATCCTCTGGAGTTCTTCCACAAAATACTCCCTATGAATTATGTACAGCTTCTAATTGAGATGACAGCTTTGTATATGCTGCAAAAGGGGCAGATAATAACAGTTAGCTGTGAAGATATTCTTCAGTTCCTAGGTCTACTTCTTTTGAGCGATTACCACACGGTGCCTACAGAGGACTTTTATTGGAGTAATTCTGAAGACACGCGTTACAATATTTCCTAAGATAATGGCTAGGGAACACTTTCGTCAGCTTAGAAAGTACTTTCATCTTGTTGACAATAATAAGGATGTTCAACCGGGTGATAAACTAGAAAAGATTGCGCCAATATACGATGAATTATGTAGAAACGATTCAGTTTGGAGTTTTTCATGATAAACTCAGCATTGACAGATCAATGGTGCCGTATTACAGACATCATTCTTGTATGATGCTTATTCGCGGAAACCCCATCAGATTTGGGTACAAAATTTGGATGATATGCTCATCTAATAGGTATCTATATAGGATAGAAATTCACTCAGGGAAACAGGATGGTGCCAAAGCAGATGATCCACTAGGATAAAGGGTTGTCTCAGCAAGACCAGGGCCACAATCTCAATTACCAGTTCACCTTAGAAAGACGGACGAACACTATCTAATCACTTGCACCCAAGGACGTTGCGCATTGTGCAAGAAAATGTTAGAAAGCAGAGTGCCGTGCATGCAAAAAGCAGATGTATTCATCTTGGTTCCCCCGTACCACTGGCAATAAGAGAAAAATGTACTTCCTTCCGAAGAGAAATGTATAAAGTATGTAATATAAACCAAAATTAGTTCTCCTTTTGAGTTTATTGCAAATAAATTACCTTTCGGGAAAAATGTCCCTATTTACTTCATCCCAAACGCCAATGTTCCCAAATGGGAACATCCTCAAAATCATACTTGGGATTTTTTTTCGGCCAAAAAAGGTCTGGAACAGCTATACTACAGTTATATACAGGCAGTAAAATAAGCCATTTGAGCGAAAAAATAAAATAAAATATTTGAACAACGAATTGCGGCGTTTAAAAGGTTAAACAAATTTATGATTTTATACACAATGTTGCTCTACACAGTGTGGCTCTTATGCAAAAAAATGTATGTATGAAATATGGTAAGCTAAAACTGATCAATGTCCAAAGGTAATTATTTTATTTCTTGTTACAAAGTTATTAGTAAACTAAAATTACCAATGTCCAAAAGTAATTGCTTTACTTCATTTCTTGTTACAAAGTTATTAAAAACATAAAAGTTACAAAATTATTCAAAAACATAAAAATTATTTTTATTTATTAAAAAAAATATTGTTAACTCTATAAAACAATTTTATAACGAAAATCTTTAAAAATTAGATTTGCTTGCGGATGCTTTATGAATGTTGTCTACTGCAGTAGTTAGCTGCCGAATGTTTGGTTGATGGCTTGTTAGGGCAGTTCACACAAGCTTGGTTAAATGCTGATCAGTTAAAACAGACCACTGTTTATTTTTTTTAAAAACAAATTTAAGTGTTGGATACAAAGACTCACAATATGAAGTAGAGAAAATTGAAATTAGTCTTGGCACACTCTTTGGTTTTAGGATATTTTTGTTCCAGAACCTGTTTTCAAAACTCAATAGTTGGACAACCATTTTGTTTTACCTGTTTCAATCCTTTATCTTCTTGGAAGCTTCAACATCTGACTAAAAGAGGGAATCTGTGATTAAATTGAACTAATTTTCAGTTTCTTATTGTTTGTCCTTGTTATCAAAGATAAATAAAAAAAATGGACATTTCAAACATTCCTTCCTGAAATATGGTTGCCAAAGGTAGTGTAGCTGGCCACCATTGCTCTATGGCTTTACTTTAAATATGACAAACTAAAAGTATAACAATTCTCAGCAAGCACAACAGAACATTTATACCATTTAGTCAGTAACTTTTAAAGCATTTACCTTTGATAAAATAAAAAGTACTTTTTACTGTGTATAATTTTTTAAAAGATGAGCAAAGAATAAAGAAAAATAGTTTTACAGAAAAAAATGCGTTGACAGTGTGCTGTAATGGCAGTTAATAACTTAAAAAATTGGGTGCTTGTCTATTGGGTCTTTTTGTTTTGTTAAAACTAGCACATCAATTGATTTTGGATTTTTGCTCAATCCCGTTCGGTGAAATTCATGGATTGGCGTCTATTTATTAATATTTTTAATGAACATTGTTCTAAGTTTTCACTATATTGACATTGAACCAATATCCAACATGTTCACTTTAAAATATCAATTTCGGTCTGCAAATTGCTAGTGGGTAAAGTTTACTACTCAAACCTGAAATTCATGTTACATTTGATTTTTCCTCTCTTAGTTATGAAAGTTAAAGTTTAGCAGTTATTGGGATGCGTTAAATTCTTTACCAGTGGTGCGAAAATGAAAAACCGATTTATTATTTACACATACAGTAACACAGAAAAAAATTATTTAAGTAAAAAATAATCATACCTTTAAAGGAGACCAGCTCTCGGTAGAAATTTTAGAATCATCACCAGATAATTCTTCAACAGATAATTCTACAAAAGAAAGAGCAATTTAGCAAACAGAGCATGGCAACAGTTATTTAACTAGACATTGTTATTTGCTTTGTTGAAAAATGCTAGTTAATGGCATGGTCTTGGCATGATTTAAATTTTTTGTCACCAGCCACATGATGATGGTTAGATGAGATGGACAAAACTAGTTTTTTACGATAAGTCTTAATGGGCATAGTTAATTTGCGATTAGTGACTAATGTTAAGTATTATCAACTGTAAGAAATCAAAGTCAGCAGTTAATTTAATGTAGTTATTGCTCATTATTCATAATTTTTCAACTTTTACTTCTACCAATTTAAAAAATCTATTTTCAATTTACTAATTTTTATAGGTTTAGTTACCTCAAGTCCCATTTTAATACATGTATGCTAGTTGTTAATAGTTTCAAATACAATTTTTAATAACATTGTTTATTTAATTGCTATTGAAATAAAAGCCTATCACCAATGGTTACAATGGCTGATAAGATGCCAACTTAGCAAATACACCATACACTAGGATTTTACCACACTAAAATAAACATAGATTGCAATTATTTTTAAGCCAAGTAGCAATAGGAGAAAATAAGCCTACCTGCATCATTTTGGTTTGTTAGTGACACAACAATAGCTGATCCATCGTTTTCTAAACAAAAAGAAAATACATATGAAATGGCATAAATAATTTTCAAGACAATTTTGCTGCAAATTATATTGAAAAGAAATTTTGTACAACTGCCATTTCGATACAAAATGTTAAATAAAAACTGTTTTGCTTTAATAATCTTTGTATGTAGCAGTCTGACTGAAAACTCTAAACTATGACCTATACCAGAAGTTTTCAAACTGTGTTGTGGCTCCAAAGGGAGCTGTAGAAGTTCGATTGTGCTCAGACAGTTTGTGTTACAAGACAAAATCGAGCATGAATGATGAAAAATGCAACATTTGCAAAAAACTAATGTCGATGCTTGAGATCAATACTGATATAATCTGAGGCAGATAACAGTTGAGCCATTAGCACTTGAAAACCTGAAAATGACTTGAATTGATAGTGGGTTACTAAATTTTGATTGTAGTGAGAATGAATTATACGAGGGATATTTCCAAAGTTTTGAGATTGTATTATCAATATTTGTAATATTAATTTTTATCTATAAACAGTGCAATTTTCAATATAATTTCCATTTAACCGCATGCACTTGTTGCAGCATAAAGCTATTTTTTAAGCCATCTAAAACATTTTCATCGAGTCAACAACTGCTTGTTAGTGTCATTCAAGTCTGGAAATTGCATGCCATGTAGAGCGTCTGGAAACATGGCATGCAATTTTCCGCGTCTGGAAACAGATGGCAGTCACTGGGTCCCTTTTTACATTGAAAGAAAATGGCTCTGGGAATATACACTGCCTTCCATAGTTGCAAAATTCACTTAGAAACATGCCTGTATTCACAAAGAGGATAAATAATTCTGATCAGCATTGACCAACATTATTGGGGAAATTTCTCAAGACTTCTTGGTTCCTGAAAGCATTAATCATTGCCCTCCATTTTTCAGCCAGATTGCAATTCCCAGAACTTTTGAAACTCTGCCAAAAAGATAAGAAGTGGATTTCAACATGTGCCCTAATATGAAGAACTGATTAAGAAAGCTTGTCCTCCCTATCGACTTTAAACTGCTTCAACATTTAATACATTCATTAAAATGTAATAAAAGATGTAAGAATATTAAAATGTAATAAAAGATGTAAGAATATTAAAATGCAATTTATTCAAAGACAATTTTTCATAAGAAGGCGCCACTTAGGTTTAGGTGCAAATAGGAGTTCCGAACCAAGAGAGACCAACTATAACGAAGAAAAGGAATAACGAAAATAAACATGCACTTAAATTGTGAGTGGGTTGAAGAAACAATGCCTCAAACTAAAAAGCAAACAATATCTCTTCTCTCTAACAGCTCTTAACAGCAATACTTCAAATTTAGTTATAAAGATTAAATTCCATGCAAACATTCCCACAGGACATGGTTATAAAACTTGAAAGGATAGGAATTATTTGCATTCACAAAATAGACACAGCTATTATAAAAAACAAAGAATAAATAAAATACAAACACCCATTTTTCAGAACTTAGTGTACATATTTGATTTACATGAATTTCATATGGATATTTAGTCTAAAAACAATAAATTTATAAATCAGACAAGCTTGATATATCTTGGCAGCTTTGGATTAGATTTTATGGTGCAAGTATCATATTTAGACATGCTGTACCAGTCACAAGGCATGCAACATAAAGTAATGGACATACACACAACAAATGCTTTACTGACACAAAAGAAATACACACAGGAAGGGCAGCTTGCAAGTGAAACACACTATCAAAATTAACAATTGATACGATTTCTCTGTATCAAAGAAAATAGACAGACTCCTGATTTAAATTAATCATTTTTTTTACAGGGACATAAAGGGGATAAGCCCTAAAATATTTTTTTAATTGCAGATTTATAAAATATATGAAGTTTTATTATGAATCTACTAGTTTTCATTCTGATCTGATCTTAGTGTTTTGATTCAAAAACTTAATGAATTAAAATGAGTTTGATTGAGACTAATTTTATTTATAAGACTAGGGGGCTTCGCCGCCTGCTCGCTATTGCTTGTCAACCTCCAATGATTGCTACACAATCATATTTAGTTCGCTTTGCTAACTATACCTTTTAACAAAGAGGGAGGAGGGGATTGCTTCACAATCCATCCCCATATGGATCGCTGCTGGATTGATCCGGACCTCTAGTACGACATTAATTGAAGGTTCCCTTCTCATTGCGATATTTATCGCATGCGCCTGAGTAACGGAAAATTGCCTACTTTTTTTGCGAGATAAACGGATCCGTATATAAGCTGACCCCAGTACTTTGTCTTTAGAAAACTTTCCAAAAATTCTCGGCTCATACACGGAAATATAGTGTAAATAAAAAAAATTATTTTTTTAAATGTCAAGAACAAAACATCTTATTTCCACATACAAAAGGGAATATTTTAGCACAACATATTGTTAAACTGAAAGGAAATCTCATCATAATTTTAAATGTTTTACCTTCTCCGTGCTGTTTGTTGTAATAGTATTTCTTAATATTTTCAAATTCGACTGTTGCTATGGAAATGGCGACTGAATTTGCTGGTTCTTCTGAAAACATTGCAAACTCTCTAGCGCATGCTCTCAAATTTTATGAATTAATTAATTAAAATATATAACTGTGTTTATCACGTATGCCCATGCTACAAACTGATTAGCCCGTTGAACCACAAGATTCGCTATTACTAATCACAAAGCGAATAAACCAGAAAAAGATAGCAAATTTTCTTTATAATAGAAAGACATGAAATTGTTTAAAAAATCCATCTATATTTTTCATTACGAGATTGACAGGACCTGGATTCCGTTATACCTTTTGAATAGCAAAACATATTTTATCTAATAGTCTGTAACTGAAGTATGATTTTGAACATATATCCTATGTAAATAAAGTGACCAGTTAAATCCTTTATTGGATATATTTCAGTAAACTGCCACTGCAATCAATTTCGGTTGTAAATTTTTATGCAAGACATTTAAACAAGTTTTTAAAAACTTTCAGTGGAATGTTCCATCTCTCACTTTTACAAATGTTGTGACTTAACCACCAAGAATTGTAGAAAGAACTCGTTTTACACCAAAAGGATGAATTGTTTTGATACCAGAAAATAATAGAGCCATTCAAAAAATGTCCTAAATTTTGAACCACAAATAAAAAATCCTGAAACTATTCATTTTTAGATTATGGAGAATGTAATGGAAGCTTGCCTATGAAGTACTAACAAAAAGATGCATCAACAAAATCTAGGCTCCTGTAATCAAGGATGACCAGTATACAGAAAAAAAAAGGTCCTTATTAACCACAAATTAGTATATCTAGTAAGATTTTAGACATTCAGCTAATTTAATTTTTTTAATTTAGTCTAGGATACCAAAATTAATTAGTGAGATCTGAATGCATATTCGGAAGCTGTTACTTAGTTTCTTCCATCATGATCTCCACATGAGGGGTTAAAGTACCCTGAAGAGCACCTACTGTCAGTTACACAAAATCAGAAGCTTCACTAATTTCTGAAGTTTAGTTCTCACAGTGGGCAAAATGATTCTAATCCA
Organism: Metellina segmentata; assembly: GCA_947359465.1. Lineage (NCBI taxonomy): Eukaryota > Metazoa > Arthropoda > Arachnida > Araneae > Tetragnathidae > Metellina > Metellina segmentata. The sequence continues at coordinate 6,690,917 of OX375879.1, forward strand.
CATTTCACAGGACCTCTGTCAAAACTATCTTTGGGCCATTCCAACATCTGTAATGACTTCAGCTAGCCAGTGGTGTTCTGTATGTTTGAAATACAGAATATGAGGATCACGGGAAAACTTTTTGCATTCATCCAAGTTAATTTATTAAGTACTGTATGACTAGAATATGGGAACTGCTCCAGACAAAGTCTAGGTAATGGTGACCACTATAGAAATAAGTTAGTACATTTTGAGGGACAATGAGGATTCAACGAAGTTGACAGATTTGGCATTGACAGTAGTTTGCTTACCATTCCTCTTTATTAAAAGCTATTTCTTTCATGTAGCCCCTTGCAATCACGATTATCTTATCTCAAATGATTGGATAACAAAAGAAAATATTGGATGGGATCACCTGTTTGAGAGTCTCATTAACAGGCCCTGTTCTCAAGAAATGGAAAGCATGGGCTAATGGTAATTCATTACGTTGTACAGGAGCAACGCAATGGGCTATTGGCGACAGTCTGGGATCAACCCCCCCCCCCTCCAGGACAACACCATGTAATTTTGAATCAAGGTCAGATGAACACCTGAGCTGGCACCCATCTCAAAACTTCCACACCATAAGGAGATTTCAGGCCATGACAGATTTAATGTGCACCAGTCCCCATGTACACGACGGTCTTAAACGGGACTGAGTTTCAAACGTGTGACCTTCCGATTGCTAATCGGTTACTCTTCCAACTAGGCTGCTGCTGCACATACATGTGTGGGTAAAATATGATGTGCTCTCTTGGAATCTTTACCCAACATTAGTCTGCAACAAGACTTATTGTTGCTAAGTATGTCAATGACTAGTATTAAGAATTGTTTATAGAAAATGAGCTTGAGCTGTCTGTCTTTAAAGTAACAGATAGCCTTTGTAGTACTAATGGTACAGATAATACTTGGAATGCATATTTGTAATTCATAAGGAACCTGTAAGTGCAGATGTTGTGATTTTGCTGCAATGCTAATTCCTACTAGACTGGAGAGGCACTAATAAACAGCAAAACACATTTAATAGATTACATACAAGGGTCGAAAAAATTTATGCTTACAAAAAAGGCAAATTATGCACAAAATCGTTTTTTCTATTTAATATTGCATAACATGAAAGAAAAACAAAGGAATCAATGACCAAACCATCTCAAATAATGTTAAATGTAATAGAATGTATTTAAAATTTGCAATGGAAGTCACGGGGTACATTATAGTGCATACTTCAACATTTCTTACGTACAATTCTCAGTGGCAAGTCAGAAAATCATTAGGGAAAAAATAATTAGCATGGAAGAACAATAAAGTGGAATGAACATTAAAATGGGTTCTGTAAATATCAAACACACAGCAGACAAATTTCCTGTTCTTGCACAACTGCCCTTAAATCTTTTTTGACTTAGCTATTTCCATTTAAAAAGAGGCAATATATTAAAGGGTACAATACAATTCATGCACCATTGATCCAAACAATAATTTAACTATACTGGTGATAAAATTTAAAATTAAACTTTAGGCAACCAGAAAGGAAAAGGAGGTAAAACCATAGTTAACGGTGCAGCCTTGGCATGGGTTCAATTTTTAGCTACCAAGCCATAGGCAATTAAAATGCAGGGTTCCCACTCTTTTTTTCTAACTAAAAATAAGGACTTTCTAAGAACTTCCTAGGACAAAAAAAGGACTTAAATAAAACATTGAGGAAACCATATTATACAATGTAATACCCGACTTTTGACCAAGTGGGGATGCTCTAACAGATTAATTATTATTCAAGTCTTTTTTCATTTATTATTCAAGTCTATTTTCTAATAATGCCACACAAAAATGAGATTTTTCAAAATAAACCGTCTGATTTATACAAAATTCAGCAGTTAATATATGGGCATTAATGTGCACACATATTAGTAATATGTAAGTATCATGGTTCCCACACCTTTATACAAAAAAATATTCAAAAACTTTTAAGGACTTTTCAAAACCAAAAAAAATATTTTTCAAGGACCTAAAATTTTTTATAACGACCTAAAACAAGGCATACACAAAAGTTGTCAATTAAAAAGAAAAAATGTTAAAAATATATTTAAAAAAAAGACAATTTTTTAAACTACTTTTTCATTAAAAAAACTACTGATAGTAAAAAAAAAGTAAGGTTATCATCAATTTTGGTGAAATTTTGATTTTTTCTCGCAGAACCTGTGATTTTTTTTTTTTTGCAAAGTGGGCTTCTTGTCTCAATGGCCACTATCAGGCTATTTGCACCCATATTGATTTCGGTCAAAAGATAAAATATTGTACAATAAATTCTTTTGGTGGCACAAAGAAGAGTATGGAAGCTTGCACATGGTTCGATCTACAAGACACAATCTCCATTTTGCTGTCGTCCACTGCCTACAACAGGCAGCTGTCATGGTTTATTTTGTTTGAGAAACAAAACAAATCAAAAGTTTTGACTAGTGTTAGGGCTTTTTTATTCTCTAGTATAGATTTCTATCTTTCCGATCGTTACAGATAGAGTAAAATTTCAACGGATTTGAAATCAGCAGAAAATTTTACAACAAAAGAATATCTTAAAAGTGATTTTCTTGAAATTTTTTTTTTCAATTGTAATTTTTATATTTTTGCAATAAGAATTTGGCTTAATTTCTTAGGATGCGCACCAGGTTTCCAATGTTGTACTGACTGCAAAAGCTACGGTTTCCTAATAAAGCGGTGCTGTTATCTAACGGCCGTTTATACGTCCTGATGTGGCGGGCATAACAAGGCATCCGTCTTTACAGAGACTATAGGTGTCAAATTAGACCGACAGAATACTGTGGAAAATGGATGATCTAGACGTAGCATAATTAGTATATCAAGTAGTGTTAAGGCTTGAAATAATGGTTTCATTCAGAATGACGCTCAAATGGCGCACCTGCTGTGGAGAAAACTACTCTGGACAAGTTCCAATGCAAGACAAAATTACACAGCTATGTACTAATTAAAAAAATCAAGTTCTATAATTTTCAAGGGCCCCTAGTTAGGAAAAATAAATTCAAGGACCGTGGGACCACTGAAGAATATAAACAAATTATAGAATGGAGACCGTAAGGAAAAACAGGATGTTTTTCTTTCATCTCTTGCAGTGCATTTGCTTTTATAAAAGGGGAAAGAAAGAGTCAAGTTTGATGAAGACCGACTAGGTGTTGTCGGTCTCCCAGCTGCTGTTGCGAATTTGACTTTGTTTCCTTACTCTTTTCATATTGTTTTGTATTTGCACTTTAATGGTCTTTTGGGGAGTGTATGAGCAATTTTTTAGCATATTGTTGCTCATGCGAAGGAAATACCATTTTGTGTTGTCTGGGTCTGTCTTCTCCCTGATCAACCAACACTTTCATTAAATTTTTTTTGTTTTTTAAATTATATTGTTTATTTTGTTAAATCTGCAGCTTCACCCCGCTTATGAAATGGAAATTGCTCACCCCAGTAATTATTTTATAATACACTTTCATAAATTCATTTTGAAAATAAGAAGTAAATTCATTTATATTGGCACACTGGAGGTTTCAATAAAATAAAATTAGGGGCAAACTATTCATTTACTAAAAGGATTGCAAGTTGTATACATCAGAGTCAAATTTGACTGGATCAGAGACCAAACGAGTTTCGAAAAAAGCATTTTCCTGTGAAACTAAATGGATCATAAGAACTATGCAAAAACTATCATAAATTTATTATAAGGTTAAAAAAATAAAATGTAAGAGCACTTTAATAAAACAAAATTAATTTGAAAATAATAATCTAAGATAACGATGGAAACGGATTGCGCATGGCATAACAAAAGCAAAGTGAAATTTAAGCATAATCACCCGTCGAGTATTTGTCACATGGATACAAAGAGAAAAAATTATAAAACATAGAAAAATTACTTTCCTTTTTGGTCAGCAGCCAAAACGACGCTAGTCCGAAATTTATAGTTTTCAAATGACTTTTTGCGATTTATGAAATTCCCTGACTATTCCTGGTTGCCTAGCATACTGGTTTACGCTTTTGCGAACTTTTCCTCTTATGTTTTTTCAATTGATCAGGTTGGTTTTTTCGGAACTGGATAACCAATTGCTTCAAATTTTTAAAGCAAAATCGCAAACGAAAATCTTCAAAATTTATCTTTATTCAACTTTACTGTGATAGGTTTTATAAAGAATTAGCAGCATAAAAAAACTAGATTAAAAAAAAAAAAAACCATATATCAGGTTGCCACTCAGCTAGCAGTATTAATTAAAATAAATTATCTTTATATTGTTTTTGATTCACCAACAAACTTAAAAATACACTTCCCCATAATTATAATAAAGTTTTAAAGCATTGCACTTGCGGGTAACTGAATAAAACAAAATTAATTAACATTTGATGATTGTATTCTAGTTCGTCTACGGTTGCTAGAGTCACTTGCAAGTTGAAAACAGACAGATTTTCCTGGGTTTTCAAGTCTTTAAAGTGTATTACGTGCTCATCAAGAGTTGATCGACGATTTGTATATCACATATCAAGGGTTGCCACTCAAGCAGGCCAGTTCCTGAATCATCGGCAAATGCCATAAGCAGTTTTATCAATGATCGGCCGCTAGAAAAAGGTCAGACATATTGTGAAAAAATATTATCATTTGAAAATTGAATATTGTTTTCAAAGGGAAATAAGCACTTTCTAAGGACTATTGACCAAAAATAAGTACTTCTAAGGGCTTTTAGAAAGGGAAGGTCAAAATAAGCACTTTCTAAGACTCATTAATGTAATTGATGTGATGATGATTGACCCTGTAATGGTTTTGTTATAATCGCCAATAAGGCGCCAATTTGATAAACTTTAACCACTGCACCATATGCTAGGCTTTGACTGCAAATTTAGATTATATAAAAGTACAAATACATCATACATACCAATTATATTTTCTTTTTGTACTCTTTGGTTAACAGATTTATTAACAGTTTTCATGGCAGTTTTTACCCCAAAATAAGCCTGCAAAATAGATTTATAGGCAGCTTTTTGAGTCACAGACTTTTTGGCAACTGTAAATGGCTTTATAAAAGTCTTCATAGCAGTTTTGGTAACAGAAGTCTGAGGGCTATATGACGTCTTCAAAGCAGATGCTGATGAAATGTCAGCACCACTAGCAACCTGACGTAAATAATCCATTAATTTTCTACGTTTAGGTAATGTGCTGTCAGAATCATCATCTGAAGACGTAGCAGAGCGAAGTTGGTTAATGTGACGAGATGAATCTAGATGATTTCCCCCAGCACTCCTCTTCCTAGCTGTTTCTTTTCGATGAACCGAATTGGAAATACAATTTTGTGTAAAAGATTTCTTAGACTTTTGACATGGTTTTATCCCCAATGTACCTTCAGGTGCTTTTACTGTAGTACCCTGTTCAACAATCTCTTGGTCATCAACGGTTTTCATCAATGTGCATTCAAGCTCGTCACTGATAAATATACGGGGTGAAACTGTTTCATTTATTGAGCTTTGTTCATCGACAGGACTTTTAACCTCACTAGGTATAACACAAGATTCAATTGCATCAGCAGTGTCAATATCATCTGATTGCATTTTCTCTTCCTGAGGTGACCTCAGAGCTTTACAGCTAAAACTTTTCTTGGCTTTCGATATGATTTTAACACAATTATTCGCCACACTATGAGAATATTGCAACATTTTGTCCTGTCCATTCAGTGAATGTGAATTCTCCTCAGGGAGAGTGACTCCAGAGTTTGAATCTTCCTGTAGCTTACATGTTCCTTCTTCCAAATATTTTTCATGAGAACAATCTGCAATACTATCAGGAATGTTGACTTCCATACTATGTTCTTCTGCAGGATTACTTACATTAACAGGTATATATGATATACTGTTCTGATCTGATAAGTTCTTACTATTTTCGATCTTGCATTCACTCACAGGAGTATCCAATAATTCACTATCTGTCAAGTCCGAATTTCCCCCTAGTGCTTGAAGATAAGCTACAGCCACAATATCTTTATTATCTTCTAAACTAATATAATTTGTACAGGTTTCTGAATCTACAATATTATCAGACATGTTATGGTCTTCCACATACTGATCCTCTGCATGATCATTGGATAAGCATGAAATTCCTTTCTCATCTGGTAAATTACTATTTTGGATCATGCATTCAGTCACAGGAGTATCTAACATTTCGCTATCTGTAAAGTCTGAATTCCCCTTTAGTGTTTGAAGATAAGCTACAGTCACAATATCTTTATTATTTTCTAAATGTATATAATTTGTACAGGTTTCTGAATCTGCGATACTATCAGACATGTTAGTGATTTCCATATACTGTTGCTCTTCAGGATTACTTATATCATCAGATGCACGACAGGTTTCTGAATCTGCAATATTATCAGATATGTTACTCACTTCCATTTTCTGTTCCTCTGTATGATTATCGGATATACATGCTATATTGTTCTCGTCTGATAAGTTGTAACTTTTTTGGACCTTACATTCAGTCAAAGTTGTATCTAACACTTCATTATCTGTTAAGTTTGAATTTTCCTTCAGTGTATGAAGATAAGCTTCAGATATAATTTCTCTATTATCTTCTAAACTAATATAATTTGCACAGGTTTCTGAGTTACTTGCAATAGTATTGACCATTTCATTCTTTCCTTCTGAATTAAGCTTGCTTTCAGAGCTATCTGAACAATTCACAGAAGCAAATGGCTGTCTTTGTTCTTCACAGTACAACTCTTTTAATTCGATTTCTATAAAATTGATGGGACTATTTTGATTTGTGTTTTCTTCCAAGCTTGCTTTGTCATCATACACTTCCGAATTATCAATATTCACAAATGCTACCATTTTGTCTTTTGAATCTGATTCTGCATCAAGGCACTTTGAATGATGGATGAGATCAGCAGTTTTTTCACATTCTGGCACATTCATATCACTTTCCATAGACACTGTATATTCTACAGGAGCAAATGTAATTTCTTTTACTTCTGTGAAACTTTTTATGGAGTCACTTTCAACATTTCCTGAAAAATCTGAAATAGTAGAATGGTGTCCCACATGTGATTCAAAACCACTTGAACACATTGTATGTTCCACAGAAGGATTTGTAATTTCCTTTTCATCTGTGAATGCTCTTGATTCACTTTCTTCAGTATTTGCTGGAAAATCTGATATCGAAGAATGGTGCTCCACATGCGATTCAAGATCACTTGAGTACACTGCATATTCCACAGGATTAGCAATTTCTTTTTCATCTCCGGAGTCACTTTCTTCAGCATTTGCTGGAAAATCTGATATTGAAGAATGGTGCTCCATGTTTGATTCAAGACCAATTGAACACACTGTATATTCCACAGAAGGATTTGTAATTTCCTTTTCATCTGTGAATGCTCTTGATTCACTTTCTTCAGTATTTGCTGGAAAATCTGATATTGAAGAATGGTGCTCCACATGTGATTCAAGATCACTTGAGTACACTGCATATTCCACAGGATTAGCAATTTCTTTTTCATCTGTGAATGCTCCGGAGTCACTTTCTTCAGCATTTGCTGGAAAATCTGTTATTGAAGAATGGTGCTCCATGTTTGATTCTAGACCACTTGAACACACTGTATATTCCACTGAAGGATTTGTAATTTCCTTTTCATCTGTGAATGCTCTTGATTCACTTTCTTCAGTATTTGCTGGAAAATCTGATATTGAAGAATGGTGCTCCACATGTGATTCAAGATCACTTGAGTACACTGCATATTCCACAGGATTAGCAATTTCTTTTTCATCTGTGAATGCTCCGGAGTCACTTTCTTCAGCATTTGCTGGAAAATCTGTTATTGAAGAATGGTGTTCCATGTTTGATTCTAGACCACTTGAACACACTGTATATTCCACAGAAGGATTTGTAATTTCCTTTTCATCTGTGAATGCTCTTGATTCACTTTCTTCAGCATTTGCTGGAAAATCTGAAATTGAAGAATGGTGCTTCACAAGTGATTCAATACCACTTGAGTACACTGTATATTCCACAGAAGGATCTGTAATTTCTTTTTCATCCGTAAACGCTTTTGAGTCCTTTTCTTCAGCATTTGCTGGAAAATTTGATATTGTTGAAGGGTGGTCCACATGTGATTCAAGACCACTTGAACACACTGTATATTCCACAGAAGGATTTGTAATTTCTTTTTCAACTATGAACACTTTTGATTCACTTTCTTCAGCATTTGCTGGAAAATCTGATATTATAGAATGGTGATCCATATGTGATTGAAGACCACTTGAGTACACTGTATATTCCACAAAAGGATTTGTAATTTCTTTTTCATCTGTGAACACTTTTGTGGTGTCACTTCCTTCCACGCTTGATGGAAAATTTGTTATTGGAGAATGGTGCTCCACGCGTGATTCCAGACCACCTAACGAATCAGGGGTGTTGTTGGATGCTTCAACCACCATACAAGTTCTTGATTCACTATTTGGTGATATGCCCTTTTGATATATGGGAGTTTCTGAATCGAGACTTTTTGAATCTTCAATGGCAGCTTCTATTATAACTTCATCTGCATCAGCTTCTTTTGTTGAGATATCAATACTGTCCTCGCGTGATAAAGAAAGCTTTTCAGGCTCAAAGACAAAATCAATTTCATGAGATGGTTCTTGCTTCATGTTATATACAGTACTGTCATCTGTTGCATTACTTCCAGTGAAAATCTTTTCCAGACTATTAGATATTTCATCACTTGAAAAGTTCCCAGTGGAAATGTTTGTGTCTGTATCTATACAAAACTGTTCTTTAGCAGTTTCAATTATTTCAAAACTTCTATTTGCCACATCTGCTTCAACAGAAACATTTTCAGATACAATACTTGTACTAGATGCTTTTTCATCCACAGACATCATATCTGATTGATTTGCATCATTTAAAACAGGGCTTTGAGGAGGTGCTGTTAATTCTGTGAAGAAGTTGCTCAATCTGCTGTTAGCATCCAAATCAACTGATGGCGAATCTACTGCCCTAATCACATCTCTATTTTCAAATAGGGTGATTTCATCACTGGGTTTTGGTGAAAGAGCATCTGCATGCAGTTCATTTTTGGTTTCAAATTTTTCAACACTCTGAGAAGTAGACATTCCATCTTCCATAAAAGCTCTGTAAGAGGCATCAATACCCATACACTTAAGTCTCTCTTTCTTGTCTTCCATCTTTTGAGATTTTTTTCTTTTTATAGACAGATAACGCTTTTTCTGATCATCAGTAAAGAGCTTATTGATAAGTGAATCAATGCCTCGTTCGGATGATATGGATGACGCTGGGCGTTTTCGATTAGGTGCATAGCAATAGCTCCAAGACGACTGCTTGCTTAGAGACTCATTGCTATTTCCCAAGTCATTGTAACTGCTGTAAGAGTTCTCTTCAGAAGTATCACTGTCACCACTATTATGTGACAGGTCTATTGTAGTGCCCAGAAACCTTCTTATCCCCAGATTATCTGATGGCAAAGAACATCTCCTTTCCTCTATTTTTGGCCTTGTCCGATCAGATGAGAAAGAAGTTCTGTTGAAAAGCTCTGAAGAGAAATTCTGAGAGTTGTTTAATGATCGTAAATTTTTTTGTTTAGAACGATATCCACTGAATTTTCTAGGGTTCAGTTCTAGCACCTCATTAGTAGATTCATCAACTACATGAGTGATTTCTGCTCTTGGGTCTAGGCAAGGCAGAATTTTTGTTGAAGTGATGGACTGAGGCATGACTTCTGAGGTGGTTTTGGCAATAGAAGTGGTTGGAGTTGTCGTAGAATATGTAAGGAATTCATCGTAGGGCCCGTTAACAGGATCAACTCCTGGAGTTAAAGAGTATGAGCTAAGGTCATCATTGTTAGTTTGGCCATTCACAACCCAACAATCTTCTGAATAACCTAACAAAGAAAGAGATGGCATTACAAATAGGAAGACAATTAAGAGTAACAGAAAATATCACTGAAAAATATTTTCAGAAAAGCATATCCAAGTGTAGAATAAGTTAGGAACTGTAACAGTAATACATAAAAGTATACATTTTTTAATAGATGATCTTTTATGCACATTAAATTTTAGGATGGAAAATATTTACATTAACTTAGGTCCTTTATCAACTTAAAATATATGGTATCAAAAATGTAAAATTCACTGGCAGAAGATAAGAATGCCTTTTCAAGTTTTATGGCACAAGGTCCAAAAATGAACAATTAGAGCCAAGCACAAGATAAAATACGATCAATGTAAATATGAAAAGATTAAAAATTAGTGAAACACAATGAGGGAGGAAAGAGATGACAGCATATGAAAGCACAAGGTAGAATATATAGGAGGACACATCACATGGGTAAATCTGGGGTTGTAAAACCCGTGTTTACTTAAAGAAAGTAAACCTGTTGAGTGAGTTAAGTCTTTAATCTGTTAAGAAAAAGGTGAAGGTCATTTATAATATTAAGATAGTTACAAAACTCATTTCACCTGTAGCAGCATAGGAGTCATTCCAATAGTTCTGGTTTTGCATAATTCTTTACAGCCACTGTAAAAGATTAATGGAATTGTGCAAACTATAAAAATTATTTTTACAGCTAAGTTTGCACAATCTCATGGACAAATAATGAAAAGGCACTTTTAAGAATATATAACTTCAAGGTAATATACATTTATATTCCGACTATATAACTTCTGGAATCTTTTAGATCACAACTTTTAATTCTGTATACTGGGAATGGTTAAATTGTAGTACATGATGTCGTTGCCAAAGTTTGTATTTTATCAGCAATGCTTGCTAGATGATAACTAAATTCAGTATTGGCAAAGAAATCATGCCAAACCTGCATACTGTTAACTGTGATTTGAGCTTAGGAGGAAAAGAATTGGATGTTATTTTGTTGACATAGAACAATTAAGTTAGGTTATGAATTAATAAAACATGTTTTCAAATTGAACAAATAAGGCAAATGTATATTCGTAAGTGCAGTATTACAGGATATTTAGAGATCATAAATAAGCACTTTTCCAATCAAATTTAAATAATTTTTCCCAGATAGATCAATTTTAATAAGCCAGGTTTATCTAGTCAAATAACGAACATCTCTGATAAGCACAATTTGATTAAATGAGGTTGAATCAGATGAAACAGGTTTAGAGGACCAGTGTGAAAAATGTGCAAAGTGTGAAACCTTAAAAACCAGGTCAGAGAAAATGCTCTACAGAGTGAGAAAAATGACACAAAACATGAAATGACAGAACATAAAATTGGGGTTCACAGTAAACTTTCAAGTAACCTAAAATAACAAGACAAAGTTCACATGAAATGAAGCCATTATGTTTACCATCTAAACAATGTGGCAGTAATAGATCATTAGTTGGTGCAGCACTACTCTGTAAAAGATGGTTGTGGTGGTCAGCAAAGATATATATATAAACAGGTTGTGTAACACCCATGCAAGTAAGCCCTCTTTGAACAGTTGTACTCGGTAGCTATATAATTAGTTGGGTATTAGGTACTTGGCCCCAATCCCTCCACCCAAAAAAATGTTGGAGGAGCTAAATTAATACACCCTAACTGCTTCAGAGGTGAATTTTCAAAGCATTTTGTTGCTTACACAGATAATATAATTTTTTTTCTCTCTCTCACAAATGTGCGTGTCACAGAAATTAGTGTTATTTTTATACTGATGAATGACGGTCAACACATATAAGCAATTATACTACGAGATATAAAGTATACTATACACTAATATATCTACAAGATTAATTTGACAGTTTTGTCACAAAACTTAAATGTGCTTTATTTGAGGCTAAGAGCTGTATAATATTGTTAGAACTGCATGGTGCTCTCATCGCTAATCAAGTTCTTCAGCACCTTGATGATACAAGGCAGTGAGAAACCTGGAAGATAAAAATTAGCACAGAAAAGAAAATGTGAGCCAACCCTAAAATTAAATGGGTTCAGAGGTTAAAAAACACCAAATCGCCTTTGAACAAGTGAATGAGATGTAATTGAGGTAGAAGTTAATTGGAGTAACATGACTGAGGTATGACATGGTTCCCACACCTTTATTTAAGAAGAATTCAAAGACTTTTCAAAACCAAAAAAATATTTTTCAAGGACCTAAAATTTTTTATAACGAGCTAAAACAAGGGATATGCAACAAAAGTTGTCAGTTAAAAAAAGGTGAAAATGTATTAAAAAAAGACAATTTTCTTCACTCTATTTTTTAAACTACTGAAAGTCGAAAAAAGAACGGTTATCATCAATTTAGGTTATAATTCGAATTTTCTTTCTCACAGAACCTGTGATTTTTTGTTGTTGCTGCAAAGGGCTTCTTATCATCTCAATGCTATCAGGCTAATTACTCACCTATCGATTTTGATCTGCGGTAAAATATTGTACGATAAATTATCTTTTGGCGGCACGAAAACGAGTATGGGAGCTTGCATTTTGTTTCCTCGCACTATCTCCATTTTGCTGTCATTCACAGCCACTACTGCAGACGGCTGTCACGGTTTATTTTGTTTGAGAAACAAAACAAATAAAAAGCTTTGACTGGTGATAGGGCTTTTTTATTCACTAGTCTAAGTTTCTATCTTTGCGATCATTAAAGACAAAGTAACAATTTTAACAGATTCCAATTCTACAGAAAAATTTACACCTGAAAGCTATCTTAAATATAATTTTCTTTTAAAATGTTTTTTTATTTTTTTATTCGCAACTTTTATATTTTTGCAATAGGAATTTGACTTTATTTATTTCGACGCTTGCCAGGTTTCCCATGACGTCCTGACTGCTAAAGCTACGGTTTCCTTAGAAAGCAGTGCTGTTATCTAGCAGCCATGATATGTTATGATGCGGCGGCCATAACAAGGCGGCCGTCTTAAAGGAGACCAGAAGTGTCAACTTAGATGGACAGACTATGGTGAAGAATGGACAATTAGACGTAGTATTATTAGTATATCACACGGTGTCAATGGCGCACCTGTGCCATTTGAGCAGTACTACTTTGGACAAAGAAGGAAACTAGTCTGGACAAATTCAAACGCAAAACGGAATTACACCATTATGTACTAGTTAAAAAATCAAGTACTTTTCACCAAGTTCCCTAATTTTCAAGGACTTCCAAACGACCTGCATATTTATACTTATATATTTCCCTTTAGGTTTGGGAGGTACAGATCCCAATCATAAAAATATTATGGGAGGGCAAGGGTTTCTAACCCATAGGATTGAATGTTGGGGTTTTATGGCACAAGGTCCAAAAGCAGACAAGCTGCACTATCTTCACTTACCTAATTAACCCAACTTAGAAAAGGGACCCATAGCTTTGTGTGCCTTATACCAACCAGGGTATCGTCACAGGACAATCTAAATCCTAACTCATCAGACCAAATGACGTTTCAGTCTTCTATATTCCACTTTTGTTAGGTGTTAGTAAGTTGCAGCTGGTTAGTTAAGTTGAACGCCGCGAGGGCCTTATTTGGTTAAGTTGCATCAAAGACACAAGACACACAAGGTCAATTAATGGACATACATGCACAAGTTTTACTGATATGGAAGAAATACTCCTGGGTAAGTTACAGGAATCAAACCTGCACTGTAAACAACTCACTGGTTGCTAGGGCAGTGGGCAAATCTGTTGAGCCACATTGACCCAGCAAGTTGCAGCTGACAAGGACACAATGCTTGTTATCAAGAGCCAAAGCAAAGGTTAGTGGATTAAAACTGTAGTCAATTATTAAAAGCTTCAAAATATGGCTAATCAAGAAAGATATAAAAGGTCTGTAGTTACTATGCCCAGTATCTACAGGACCAAAGTAAATATCAAGAGAAAAACAAGTTAAATGTTACCTTTGAATGGCACTGACCTCACTCACTTTTATAATTAAAACCTTCCAGGTCACACACAGAGAAGCACTAGTGTCACTTACTAGTGTATTGGATAAGGTATATAAAGATAGATAACCTCTAATGTCTAATCAAGAATGATAAAAAAGGTCTACAGCCACTATGCCCACTATCTACATGACCAAAGTTTTTTTTTTTTAAATCCAATGGCAGCATTGTTGATTTGCAATAATTTTGCCACTACAAGGCCAGAAGTGGTGGTCACTTGTCAAGGAGCACCCAATGGGCGACCATCATTACCCCTAACAAAGAACAGTACAAGTTACATCCATGCCCTGACACCGGATTCGAACCAGGAACCTATCGATCCAGAGGCTAACACCTTAACCACTAGACCGGTTGGTCGGCTACAGAACCAAAGTAAACTAAAAGAGGAAAAACGAGTTTAATATGTTACCTTTGAATGGCGCTGCAGTCACTCATTTTTATAATTAAAACCTTCCAGGCCACACACAGAGAAGCACTAGTGTCACTTACTAGTGTGTCGGATAAGGTATATAAAGATAGGTAACCTTGAATGGCTAATCAAGAATGATAAAAAAAGGTCTGTAGCTACTATGCCCACTATCTACAGCAGTGCTCCCCAACCTTTTTATCGCTGTGGACCCGTCAATGTTTGATAATTTTACCACAGATCGCTGAGGGGGGAGGGGGGGGGGGAGGACGTTGATTGCTTATATTTGAGATTGTTTTGATTTAATAATTTTAATTTAAACATGCCTTCAAAATAAAATGCAGTTGCACCAAAATATGAATATAAAGTGATTCAACCTTTTAACTCACTAGTACGCTAAATCAATGAGAACCCTGAGCTTATTTCATTGCAACGAGACTGTTTCATTTGGGGGTAATAGGAGACAATGACACCCGAAGTGTGTTGCTTATGTCCAGTTTATTCCGTTCTTTTGTTTTGGTTGCTGTCACTGCAGAAAACCCCGCTTCACACAGATAAGTTGTCGGAAATGGCAATAGGGATTTAAGTGCTGTGGTGGCAATCCGCCATGACTTTAATAATAATTAACACCGGCAGAGTTGTTGTCTCGAACGTAGTTTTAAGGCCAATGTCATTTGCAATCTACAGTAGTTGATCTTCTTGCACAGACATGCTAGATTTGCCTGATTTGTTGAAAAATGGGTCACGGATCCATTCCTTACCAGTTCGTGGGTCTTTTGTGGTTGGGAAGTAGTGTTCGAACTCTTTTAAAAGCAAAGACAGGTGATCGCGCACCAACTGGAAGAATGAATTTTCAGGCTCATTATCGTCTAAAATCCATGCTAACGTCTGAAAACAGTCCAAAATATCTCTGTTCATGCGCCATCCCAATTCTAGTTTGATTTTAAATGCAGCTACTTTGTCTGCCAACTTGAATACAGTTGTCATTTTCACCTGAAGGCACAGATTGAGTTCACTGTGCAGGCTGAATATGTCACACAGGTAAGCCAGCCCATGCCTTGTCACTGAAATGTGCTGCCTGCGTTGACTTCTTTTCTAGAGAAATCTTTGCAATGGCTCTAGTAAATTAAATAATCTGATTAGCGATTTTCCTCTGGTAACCATCTTATTTCTGTGGTCCGCGGCCTGGGGGTTGTTGACCACTGATCTACAGGATCAAAGTAAACAACAAGAGAAAAACGAGTTTAATGTTACCTTTGAATGGTGCTGCCGTCACTCACGTTTATAGTTAAAACCTGCCAGGTCACACACAGAGAAGCACTAAAGTCACTTAGTAGTGTCGGATAAGGTATATAAAAATAGATAACCTCTAAATGTTTAACTCGAGAATATATCTATAAGATTCGACTGCTTTGCTTGTTTAAAATAAAAATGATGAAAATACTATCGCCAATTAACTCTCCTGGAGGTTCTCTTGATGAAACACCTCATCATTAGCAAAACTGACATCTTGATGGATAAGATATCTCATTAATACAAAAACCTGACCTTGTCATCATAAAAAAAAATTCTCAACATATTCATAATTCTTGATTACAAGGTCTCTTTATTAGCAAAATTGGTCAGATCTTGATGGAAAAGAAATCTTGTTGAAACTGCTTGGAGAGTTAACCATTTTTATTAATCAATTTTTGACACTTTAATATATGATTCCATTCTATTCTGTCATTATGAGTAGTCTGAGCAGATGGAAGTTCTCCCTGATTACAATATTGCAGCAAAAACATTCATGTGATTCTTATGAGATTCTGCACTCACTGCAAGAGATTGTTGCTTTAGAAGCAGCCATTTATGCGCATGTGCACAAACCAAATAAGTTCAATGACAAATTGGGGGTGACAGTCATACAGCACAGATTTAATGTTTAAAAGCTATGGATACTTTTGTAACAAAATGGTAATCTTTGGCATTATAGTAAATTAATGCACATTTAATGTTTTAAAAAAGGCATTAGCAAGCTGTTTCTAAGTAGACTTGCACTTACCCAATATTAGCTATGGCAGTAGATGTTTTAACTGGTAGAAATGCTTTGTTTTTTGATAAAATGTATAGTCATAATATGAATGATCCTGAGAGATTGATTGCTACGAGTGTGAAATGTTCAGCATGTGGGAATGAGATGACTTTAACGTTAAGAAAGGATGTGGGTGATGGGTATGAGTGGAAGTGTAGAAAGGATGGACACAAAAGGACTCAATCAGTGCAAAAGGGGACATGGTTTGAAAGGAGTAGGTACGTTGAAAATCTATAAGATTCTTCTGATTACGTGGTATTTTGTGAGTGAAATGCAATTACATGTGTTATAAATGAAAAGGATGAGGCGACTCACATGATTACTGACTGGTTTAATTTTTGTATAGAAGTTTGTATGAATACTCACTTGGAGTTTAATGGAATGATTGGAGGAGAGGGAACGACTGTTGAAATAGATGAGAGTAAGTATGGAAAAAGTAAGTTTAATAAAGGTAAAAGAGTGGATGGTCAATGGGTATTTGGAGGAATTGAGACCGATAAATGTTTTTTTGTTATTGCTGTGAAAGAAAGTTTTTGCTGCAATAATTAAAGAATGAATTGTGCCAGAGACTACAATTTTGTCTGACTGTTGGAAGTCATATGCTGGAATGGATAATCAGGACAACAAAGAGTTCAAGGGTTATCAATGCCAGCAACAGCAGTAAGAATTTTGAGGACCCAGCTACAGGATGCCATAACAATGCTATTAAGGGGACGTGGGGTGCTGTCAAACGGTCCCTAAAGGGAAGGCGTTTGTAAAAGATTAGTTTGACGGTTACCTTGCCGAATGCATTTGGCAGTGTCAACATTTGGAGGCGGAGAAGAAGTTTCTGACCTTCGTCCAGGAAATAAACTGAATTTACAACGTGGTAAAGGAAACAAAATGAGGTTAAGTTTAATTTTTTTATATCTTTTTGCTGATTTATCAACCAATAAATTGCTATCAAATCCACAAAAATTACATGCATGCAAAGGTTCACAGTGTGGATTTTGCTACATAGACGTGGCCATCTTGTTTTGGCGACAAAAAAAAAAGGCCTTGGCAACACTGTCACGTATAGTACTACCACTCCACCCATTGCACTAACAAAGGAATAAGCTAAAACATTGCCCAAAAAATCAAAAAGCTGGAATGGAAACAAGTGGCAAGAAATAAACAACACACCAGTTTATTGGTATGGAAAAACGGAAAAATACCTCTGATTTTATAAAAATGCATATGATAAAGGTTACAATAATAATTTAAAATGAAAGAAAAACACATATATATTTTTTCAAATGGAGGTTACCTAGAATAGGAGGAATGGACTTCCGTCAGTATTTTTAATAAAAGTTTGAATACAACTTTTTTGTACTATTTTTTTTTTTGGAGGACAAATGCAAGTAGGATTCTTTAGGAACCAAATTCAAAAACAACTTTGGTCAAGCATAAATGCTTCGTTATTCATTGTGTCTATTATTGTTACAGCATAAAATATCGCGAGAGCTCTACTAACACACAGTATACAATGTAAACAAATAACCTTTCTTGTTTTTGTTGATCATATTAATGGAATCGATCGCACAATGTATTGCAGGTACTGAGATTTAAGCACACACCACTAGTAATCGAAAGAAGTCCTTAGCTTTACCGAATATATAAAAAAAAAATTAAATTATAAATGTAAACTTGCTTCTCAATTTGTATCATATTACAGTGTTAAGAACCTGTATTTCACTGGATTGTGATAATATTATTAGTCTACGGAAACGATTTCAACTCCAGAAGATCAAAACAACTTAACACAGATGTTTTCATACACAAGATGTTTTTAAACCAAATTATATTTCAATCATGCAGGTGGAGCAGCTTACCCAACAAAATTTTTCTCGTTTCAACAATGATTTGGTTTGCAATACTTGGTAAATGGCACTATACTAATCAATTTAACGAATGTAAACAACTGCAATTCCTTCGAAAACTCACAATTTCTCCTTCCTCCAGATCCCAAGTTTATTGTATTGTCAGATCTTTTTGAAGAAATTCGAAGTAGTAAACAGATCAATTCATTTCAATTGATGCTTTTTTCTGATCCATAACACATGAATTCACCATAATTCGTCGTTTAAGTATTCTACATAGTTTTATAAATTAAAAGCACTGAGTTACAACGCCATTTCAAATAAGTCGCCATGTTGAAGAAACAAGTTTAACAATTACGGTGAAAAATAATGCCAACTAATAAATTTCAATTAATTGCATTTTACACACCAAGAAGAAAAACGAAAACAGAAATAAAATATCTAGCATAATATGGATTTTTGCATCAATAATTCAATTTATTAATTAGAATTACAATTTTAGTTCCCATATATCATCAGTTACGAGAAAAGAACCTATCAGATTCCGCCAAAAAACTACATTCGTTAATCTTCGACCATTCACTGAACAGAATTAGAGTTCACTAGACGTTAGAGTTAAGATGATGGTAATGGTAATGGCAATTTTAGTTAACGTCATACTAGAGCAACACAACGGGCTATTGACGACGGTCCGGAATCAGTCCCTTAAGGGAAAGATTCGAGGACAACACCTCGTAATTTTGAACCACGGTCAGATGACGAAGCAACACCTGAGCTGGCACCCCACTCTCCAAACTTCCACGCCAACCCAACTTCAGATGATGGCTTTTTGTCTATTATATTTCAAATAAAATAATTTACAGACATTGATTCTTGCAAAAACATCTTTAAGTACTTTACTTTGTCGTATTCTTCCTCACTAACGTTGGGGTGTTGTGGCAGTTTCAGAAGTGGGGTGCCATATCAGGTGTTGCCTCGTCATCTTCTCGTAGTTCTAAATTACGAGGGATTGTCCTCGGATCTTTATCTTCGAAATTGATACCGAACCATGGTCAAAAGTATGTTGCTCGTTTGTAAGGCCAAGTCAACTGAATCTCCTCACTTAGGGCTTCAGGATGAATATCGGACCGTAGCCAAAAGCCTGTACCTCAGTGTGACTTTAATTCAACTACCTACTTTACGTTGAGCGCCTATATAATAAGAGTGGCGATAAGGGACCAAATTTGGCCCAATGCGCATGCGCGGCAGCCATTTTTCTACCAGAATCGTCTCAAAGGAGGTTGCTGGACGAATTAATATATCATTTCAAGGAGAACAAAAAGCATATGATTGTTATAATATAGATACATTCGGTATAAATGAATCATATAAACGCTCAATTACATGCGTAATTGATGAGATGGATTACACTAGAGTGCCTATATAATAAGAGTGGCGACATACGGGAAACACTTTCTGATTGGCTTAGAGACCTTTTCTACCGCCCGAAGCGGTCTTTTCCCAGCTCCCGTAGACTTAACATGGGAACTTTTTGTGTGTTCGAGAAAAACGTGTGTATATTAAATTAAAAAGAAAATATAGCTTATTCGTGTTCCATTTCGTGTTCTAGAATGTTTATTTATAATTATTTTAGTGTTTTGTCAGTGTAAATTTGAAGATTTTTTTAAGTAAATAGCTTTTTTTGAACAACATGCTGTTTCCCGCTACTTTGGCGATGTAAACATCGCGCCAAAGGCAGTTAGCAAGTTTTAAACTTTTGATAATGCGTTGTTTTTTTTAGCTGTTTCCTTATTATAGGTTTTCAATAACCTAAGCCTAATTGAATCATCAGAAAAGCATAGAGTAAATTGTAGCCATGCTTTATATAAAAAGAATAAAAGAAATGTTTATATAAAAGTGTTATTTTTGATGCAAACTTTCAGCTTTATTTTGCTGCTAGATCTCGGAACAAAACCACAACATCAACATTTATCTGTGAATTTGGATATAAATGCGTATAAATGTTGTTAACTATTTTTTATCTTGAGATTATTCTTGTATGTTTAGGCCAATATTTGCTCATAATTTAGTTTCAATCTGTTAATTCTATTTTTCATATGAAAATGTGGTAGATTTTTTAACAAATGTGTACTGATGGTGTTGATTATTTTTGAAATTACATGTCTTTTGACTTGTATAAATGGATGAAACTTAAAATTAAATTTAAGTGGGTTAAAATTTTGTGTTATGCATTAAAAAGGTCAAATAAAAATGTTCAGTATCTTTTCTGGTTCGGTTAATGTAAGGAAAGGATTAATCACACTAAAAAAAAAACTACATGTGTTGAACAGTTGGTTGAAAGAAAGTTTTATTTTAAGGAACTATCCATTAATAGTAGGACATTTGAAATCTATTTTTTATTTAATGTTATAAAATTAATGCGTAACCTTCGATCACACAGCATATGGAAAGAATTTAAAGAAAAAACTTGTGCCTGAGAGAAACAACACATCAGATCTTATTTTATTTAACACTGAAGTTATAAGCTTAACTTTATTCATTTTCTTGTTAATATTCACGAAAACAAGTTCAATAAGTCGTGAGCATAAAAATTACGGGACATAAACACTGTCGCCAAAAGAAAGAAAGAGGAGGAAATGTGGGAAACCGATGGAAGAAACATATTCGCCCAGCAACCGATTCTGGTAGAAAAATGGCTACCGCGCATGTGCAGTGGGCCAAATTTGGTCCCTTGTCGCCACTCTTATTATATAGGCACTCTAGATTACACAACGCGCTAACTTAGATTGCGAGAAACACCACGTTGTTCAAAAAAAGCTATTTACTTAAAAATTCTTCAAATTTATGCTGACAAAACACTAAAATAATAAAAAACAAACATTCTAGGACACGAAATAGAACATGAATAAGCTATATTTTCTTTTTATTTGATGTAAACACGTTTTTCTCGAACACACAAAAAGTTCCCATGTTAAGTATACGGGAGCTAAGAAAAGACCGCCTCGGAGATGTAGCGCTGGCTGTTTAAAGCACCGGCAATGCGTACTAGAGGAGTGCTAGAGTGATATCCAATACCGCCCCATACCATAATACTCGGTGCAGGACCAGTGTGGCGGTACATAACGCAGCTGTTCAGCATCCTCTCTCCACGGTGTCTAAAGACTCGAGTCCGACCATCGTGGTGTTGCAGACAAAAGCATGACTCGTCTGTAAAGACAATTTCATACCATTCTGCCGTCCACATCCTTCTTTCATCGCACCATTGGCGGCGGAGACGTCTGTGGTTCTGCGTCAAGGGTAGACGAAGCAATGGACGTCTTGCGGATATCTCACCTCCGCTAATACAAATATCAACACTTAAAATTTGTCTAAGGGGCCGTCATATTAAATTGGGAGCTCGCTCCGATAATTTCAATACGAACCCCCATCTTTTATCACAAATTTGGATTCTACACACGATTTCAGGCGGAAATTGCAAGCTAAAAACCTAAACGCAATCTATAAACATTTTAATTATCAAACTAAATTTACTATTTTTTATCAACTATGAAATTAATATTTGTAAAAATTATGAATAGAAACATGGAAATTTTTTTGACACTATGTGATTCAACTGTTACTGAAACATCGGAATTCTAAGCTCCTGCTCATTACTTGCATAATCTGTAGCGCAGTAAGACTTTTTGCAAAATTCGATGATTATTATCGTAATTGGGGATTGTTCACAAAGTGAAAAAAGAAATTTCTGCCAACGGATCCTGGGATTCAGTCAGAATGTATTCTGATCTTGTCACCATCTGAATGGACTCTATACCATGGCGCCTGCAACAGGGCATAGACTGCGAAGGCCACAACACGTCTTTATTAATACTTGTAATGTGATTGAATTCCGAACATTTATACGCTCCTTCAATGATTTTTATGAATTTTCTTTGTCAATTTTACGTTGTTTTTCATTATTTTTTCATCAAACCAGCCTGAAATTTTGTGTAGAATCCAAATTTGTGATAAAATACGGGGTTTGTATAGAAATTATCGGACAGAGCACTCAATTTAATATGAAGACGGCCCCTTTGACGAATTTTAAGTATTGATATTTATAGAAAACATTAATCCCTATCGATCTGTGATGTAAATTCTGCAATTGCGATCGGGTGAGTCTTTTTGTTTTTGACGGCTGTGTACGTCCTCTGTCACGAACCACCAGTTTATTTTATATTTATAGTTTTCATAATTTGTGTTATTTGTTTTAAGATATTTTGTTGGTTTTGTTTTGGCATCAGCCGAATGCTGTTGTAGTTGTTCGTTCTAATAAATGAAGGAACAGCTACACTCTACGTTTTTGAGCAATGGCAACGGCCTTGGCGATTTTTTTGGCGCACTTCTAAAGTTGCCAAGGAAAGAAGTATTTCCTAACTCTTTTTCAGTCACAGATGTTTTTCTTTTTACAACACACTTTTTAAACACATTCCTGAACGTTTTGAAAAGTATATATTTTTAAAACTTTCACAAAAAGCAGTAAGCTTAAGCACATATCAAAACACATTTGTGAACCAGCAGAGAAATTAAGCTACGAATGTTGGGTAAGAAAACCCTGAAACTTATCAATTACACTAAATACAGTAAGCATGTTGCAAAAAAAAAAAAAAAAAATTATAAACGAAAAAAAAAAGCAAGAAATAATACAACCTGATAATGTCAGAATTCTTTCGTAAAAAATAATAAAAACGAAATGGTCAAAATACAAATAAATGGTCCAATGGTATCACAGAAGACGATTTAAAAGGAAAAAATCAATCAGAGGATATTTTAAAAACAAAATAACCAATGGGAGGAAAGTAGAAATTTCAAACTTATCAATGAAATCAAACGATTTTAACGGATTTTGGAAGAACTTTCTAGAATATTCAAAATGAAAATTCAAAGTTTCCGTTTACCGAGGTTGCCATGAAAACCACAACAACGGTAACGAACGATGGGTTGCCTTAATTTATCGTAACTCGCTACTAGAAGTGCGCCAAAAAAAATCGCCAAGCCGTTGCCATCACTCATAAACGTAGAGTGTAGCTGTACCTAAATGAAATATGATCGTATAGAAAAATTTGTCTCCGTGAATTATTTTCTCATTTCTTCTGTTTTGAAGGAAAATAACTATGAATATTTGTCGAATCACATATTTAGTAATAATACTCTTTGTTTCCATTCATGCTAAACAGAATTCGGACTAAATGATAGTTTTTAAGTGATATGGTCTCAGCGCACATGGTGTAATAGTTTCACAAAAATGAATCTACGGAACCATGCTAAGTTTTCAGATTCTAGCGTGTTTTGATTTACGTTGTTGATAATAGCCACTTCGAAGCCATTGCACTATCGGTATGAAACGGAAGGATCGTTTCTACGATATCACACATACGCAGACAGAATGAAGACAGAATTTGAAATGTAGCTTATTGCCACGATCATAAGATTCGTTACTTTCCACAGGTGAAAGGAATGAAAGACAAATGTTTCGAGAAAAGTAACATGAAAAGAGTACGCACAAATAAAAACGTTAGAGATGGTTGTAAAATTTTTTTTAACAACTTATTAAGTAACGTTAATATGCTCCAGCTCCCTTTGTAAACGGTGGTTTTCCCTTTATCCTTTTTCAACTTTGTGAATTTGTCAACTTTGGTTGGATTAGAACTATCAACCCTCTTGTTGCAAATACGTTACTATGCCAACCAGGGCAATTAATAATTGGGATTTCGGAAGAAAAAAAAAGAGTTTAAGCGAAATTCGAAGAAACGATAGCCTTGTTTTAATTTGATGATTTGTAACGTGACTAATAAATTCCATTTCTGCTCCTATAATACTCAAGTTCTGCGGTAGCCTATTCGAAAGAATGAGAGACTACAAACGAGGTCAAAGCTTGTTCCAACCGTGCACGTTAAATATGACGGTTTCTGTTGCTTCAGGTTAAAAATGTAGATGGCGTTGCAACGCCGCCCTGTTATGTAGTATTAGTATATCGTTAGTAGCAATAAAATTATCGAACGAGAAGGATGTATCAAAAGTGCCTTCCTTGGTAGAGAAAGAAATGAGACACCAGGAGTAACGAGCCCCGAACATAGTGGTGTAAGAAGTGGGGTCAGTAGATGGATGGAACTTCTGAGGGTTTCCAGATGTTTGAAGTAGGGAGTTGAAAAGTCTGTAGTTTTGAGGTGGGTGTAATTTCTTTCTCTTTGGAATGTGTTGTGTAGGACTGTGTTGATATGTGTTTGAAGATTTGATAGTTTGGGATTTATTGTTGCTGGGAAGAATTGGTATTGTAGTGTATGAGATTGTGCTGTATAGGAGATGTTGTATTAGATATGTTGTGCTGTTAGGTTATGTTGCATAAGATTTTAGTTTAATTAGAGTTGTGAGTTTTTGGAGAGTGTTGGTTTGAGTCAAGTTTGAGTTGATTTATTGGAGCTGTGTTTAGTTATTTGTATATTCTTTGTGTGGATTTGTTTTGAATAAGTATGGCAGATCTTGATAAACTGAAAATGAAACGTACGGTGATTCGTACTGGAACATCAAAATTAGTAAATAAGATAGACGCTAAGATTCGGGAATTAGCTAGTTTAGAGGATAAAGATAATGCAATTAATGCGTTAAAAGAATTTCGCGAGCAATTAATAGATAAGGAAAATGTGCTCAAAAGTTTAAATTTAGAAATCGAAGCAAAAATCGATGCAGCAGAAATAGAATCGGAAGTTACATCTTCCGAAGAATATTCAGAAAAAATTATTCTATGGAAGCAGAGAATAAGTAATCAAATTGATAGATGGACAAAAGTTGTGACTAATATAGTCAATGTTGTACCTGAATCAGCTGGAGCAACAGCTCAAATGTTTAGTAACCATAATATAAGAGAGACGAAAACGGTTAAGTTACCAAAATTAAGTATTCGAACCTATTATGGAGATCCAACTTATTGGCTCGAATTCTTTAATCAATTTGAAAATGCCATTGATGCAAATACGAATCTAACTAAAGTTGATAAATTTAATTATTTGAAGTCTTATTTAGGGGGCACGGCAGCTAATTGTATAAGCGGATTTGCTTTAACTTCTGAAAATTACGATGCAGCTTTAGGATTATTAAAAAGTCGTTTCGGTAATAAAAATACTTTAATTCAGGCCCATCTCAATGAGTTACTAAGAATTCCTCCAGTTAAAAGTATAAGTGACATAGCTGGTTTAAGAAAATTATTCAATAAAGCCGAAACACAAGTAAGATGTTTAGAAGCGTTGGGGGTAGAAACACAAACTTTCGGTAATTTGTTAAGCCCTATTCTGTTCGATCGAATACCAAAAGATCTTGTGTTAGAATTCAATAGAAAATACACAGAAAATTGGAATTTTAAGGATTTGTTTGATTTTCTTGATAAGGAAATTCAATCTAGAGAACGAACGTATTCATATCGGTTTAAATGGGAAAATTATCAAAATTCAAGCAGCGAATATAAAAGTAATTATAGAAAACCGGATACTTTTAGAACATTTAACAACAATCGATATGCGTCTCCATCCAAACCTTGGTCTCCATCAACTATTAATTATACGGCTAGTGCAAAGAGAAATTGTGTGTTTTGTAATAGTTCTGAGCATGAGTTTTGTGAAAATAAAACTTTAGAGGAACGAAAAAATAAACTTAAAATGGACAGACGCTGTTTTAGATGTTTCTCTAAGTTCCATTTCGCACGTTTCTGCAAGGCTAAAATTCAGTGTAGCATTTGCAAGAGTACATCTCATAGTAATTGGTTACATAAAAACGAAACCGATGAGAAAACGAATAATAGAGCGGAGGAATCACCCGATTCAATTATAGCTCAATGTAATTCGTCTGTTACCAGTTATAATATTTTATTAGCGACGTGCTCAGTAATGGCTTGCTCAGAAAAAGGTTCAAAACTTACACGAATTTTCTTGGACAATGGTTCCGAACGTTCTTGGATGACGAAAAAGTTAGCGGATAGTTTAAAAGTGTCAATTATTCGAAAAGAAAGATTATCAGTCTATTCCTTTGGCTCGGTAAAACCAGTGGAAAAAATATATAACGTTGCAAAATTAAAGTTATCCAACAGAAATAATTCTAAACAATGTATAGAAATAGAGGCGTTAATTACAGAAACTATTACAGTAGCACCCATAGCAATTCCAGACTCGATAGTGCAAAATGATCTGAAAAGGCGAGGAATAATTTTAGCTGACACTTGTAAAAGTGAAGATCAAAGTATCCATATTTTAATTGGGGCAGATGTTTTTTGGGATGTAATCGTCGATGCAGAGATCCAAAAAATAAACAAATTGAGCTTCATACAAACCATCTTTGGTCTTACATTGCAAGGAAGTCAGGGGGAAAGTCATAAATCCCGCGAGCGTGTGGTGTCTGCTAATCTAAGCATCGTACCAGATATTCAAGTGCTTTGGTACTTGGAAGGTATGGAAATCAGTGAACGAGACGAGTTATCTATTGCTGACAAGTGAGTTCTAGACGATTTCGAAAACAATTTGAGGTTCGTTAGTGGGAAATACGAGACTCGCTTGTTATGGAAAACTGAACCAAACGATTTAAACTTCCCTTTAGCAGAGAAAAGGTTTGAGGAAATAAAAAGAAGTTTCGATAATAATGAATGGGTGACAAATGAATAGAAAGAAATATTGCAGGATCAGCAGAATAAAGGAATAATAGAAGATTGTGATAGGGATACAAATGAATATTTTATGCCCCATAGAGCTGTTGTGAGAGCTGAAAAGGATACTACAAAAGTTCGCATAGTTTTCAACTGTTGTTCAAAAACTAAACAAAACCTTTCACTTAATGATTGTTTAGAAACAGGACCAAATTTGAATCCTAATATTCTAGATGTTATTCTAAAGTTTAGGAAGTTTAAAATCTCGTTTAGTGCCGACATAGAAAAGGCGTTTTTAATGATCAGCATTGCTGAAGTGGACAGAAAATATTTAAAATTTCTTTGGCTATCGGATGACAAAACAGAAAACTATAAAATAAAAAGAATGACTAGATTACCATTCGGATGTAAGACATCACCTTTCATATTGAGCGCAACAATTAAAAGTCACATTAAGAAATACGTGGAAAATTCACCCGATGTTGTTGAGATGCTGAATTCTTCGTTGTATGTCGATGATTTGTATTATAGTGCAGACAACGAGGAAATGGTTTTGGAATTATCTACTAATGCAGTTTCTATTTTAAAAGAAGGAGGTTTCAATTTGAGTAAATTAAAATCTAATTCTAAGGAATTGAGGGTATTATGGGTTAAGAAAGGACTTTATAAATTTGAGGAAGACAGGGACTCGCAGTTGAAGGTACTAGGGTTGAATTGGAATTCTGAGAAAGATATTCTATGGTTAGAGATAAAAGGTTTGTTGGATCGTTTAAAAGACTTGAGGAGCACAAAGCGTAGTGTTTTGCAAACGGCAGCGATGATCTTCGATCCGGTAGGGTTTTTAACTCCATTTGTTGTACGGATCAAATGTTTGTTGCAAGAAGAAATATGGGAAACAGGTGTAGACTGGGACGATGAGTTGCCGGAGAATATTAGCGTAAAGTGGTCTAATTGGTGCTCGGAGATTAAGAATTTGGAACAAATAGTAGTTGAGAGGAATTTCTTGTCAGGATGTGGAGATCCCGGTAAAGCGAAAGTTGAGTTGCATATCTTTTGTGATGCGTCACCTTTTGCATATGGTGCGGTCGCTTATTTCCGTTATGTGACAACAAAAGGAGAAATTAAGGTTTCCTTCATAATGTCAAAAGGTAGGGCTGCACCTTTAAAGAAGCTTACTTTGCCTCGGTTAGAATTAATGGCTTGTGTTATAGGAGCTAGAACGGGGAAGTATCTTAGGAATATCTTCAAAGATTTAATTGGTGAAATTTCATTTTGGACTGACTCGATGATCGCGTTATTTTGGATAAAAGGTTGTGCTATGCGATGGAAACAATTTGTATCGAATAGAGTCTTAGAGGTTCAGGAGAGATCCGATCCGAAATCTTGGTTGCATTGTAAGTCGGAGGATAATCCTGCAGATTTGGATACCAGAGGAGTTTCGGTTCAGATTTTAGTTGAAAAAGGAAAGTGGTAGACAGGTCCTTGTTGGCTAGGTCAGGAAAACGAAAGTTGGCCTACGGAGTGTTGCAAAGGGTCACCTGCTTCGGACGTCCTAGAAAAGGAATTGAAAGGAACTGTGATTAATAGTTTGGTTGTTAGATTGAGTTTGGTAGAAGAGTTGTGGACTAAATTTTCATCATGGACTAGATTGCTCAGAGTCGTTTCTTGGTGTCTCAGGTTCCTGGGAAATCTTAGAGGGCAAAAAGTGTCGATACCATATTTAAAGGTGGAAGAAAGAACGAAGGCACACAATTTGATCATAAGAGCTGTTCAAAGTAGTAAATTCGGTGAGGAAATAGGTCTTCTGCAGAAAAACAAAACGTTAAGTTCGTCGAGCAAATTGATCCAACTAAGTCCTTTTTTGGATCATGAAGGATTGCTAAGGGTTGGAGGCAGGCTTAAAAATTCAAGCCTTCCTGAGGACACAAAACATCCCCTCATTATGCCGAAAACTCATCACATCACGGACATGATTATCCGATACTTCCACATGAAGTATCTGCATGGAGCAACACAGTTAATTAACTCTGCAATTAAACAGAGATACTACTGGATAATCAGTGCGCGAACTGCTATTCGTCGCATCATTAGAAAATGTATGGTGTGTGCTCGTCATCGAAAAGAATTGTCAAGCCAGTTGATGGGAGATCTTCCAACATCGAGAACCACTCCTGGCAGAGCCTTCTCTAGAACAGGAACGGATTTCGCCGGTCCATTCCAGGTTCATTGCCAGAAGAGGAAAACCCCAAGTCTTACATATTACAACTTTGTAGGAACAAACTTTGTAGGTGCCAAGAACATCCTTCAGACATGGCGCTCCAAATCAGTAATCAACTACCTTGCTGAGGAAGAAGTTGAATGGAAGTTCAACCCTCCAGGTGCTCCACACTTTGGCGGTCTCTGGGAGGCAGCTGTGAAATCAATGAAGTATCACCTTAAAAGAATGATGGGGGTACAAGTGCTGACACAAGAAGAATTTTGCACGGTTCTAGCTGAAATTGAGGCAGCGTTGAATTCCCGTCCTTTAGTGCCAATTTCAAGTGAACCAAATGATCTATCTGTGATTACACCTGGACATTTCCTGATAGGAACTGCCTTGAAGGGAATAAAAGAACCAAACGTGACGAACGAAAAACTAACAACTTGTGATAGGTGGAAACTAGTTACTCAACTATCCCAATCGTTCTGGAAGAGGTGGTCAAAAGACTATCTCACACAATTGCAAACGCGTGGTAAATGGCATAAGTCTTTACCAAACTTACAGGAAAATGATTTAGTGCTCATTAAAGAGGAGGATTTACCACCATTAAAGTGGCGAATGGGAAGAGTGATGCAAGTTTACCCTGGAAATGACAATAAAGTAAGAGTAGTAAAACTAAAAACTGCTTGTGGAGAACTCAAACGTCCAATTCATAAGATTGTTCTACTTCCAATTGAAAATTGAACATTCTTTGACTTTTGAATTGATTCACAATTTTATCGATAGTTATTTGATGATGTTATTTCTTTTTTTTTCTTCTGTATAATAATTGTATATTCTTATTTAATCTAGGAAATTTTGATATTGATTGTTAAGAAGTAAGTATTAATACTGAAAGTAAATTTCAGGACTGTATAAGATATTGTAGATAATAAGTATTTTGTGTATAGTTGATGTTAATAATAATTGTTTCTATGATGTCCTTAAAGGTCATCGGACCCCAGTATGTTGCTTCAGGTTAAAAATGTAGATGGCGTTGCCTATAAACGCCGCCCGGTTATGTAGTATTAGTATATCGTTAGTAGCAATAAAATTCTCGAACGAGAAGGATGTGTCAAAAGTGCCTTCCTTGGTAGAGAAAGAAATGAGACACCAGGAGTAACGAGCCCCGAACAGTTCCTCAAATGTCCTCACATCGTTGTGGTGTGGATGTTTGGAAAGTGGGGTGCCATCTCAGGTGTTGCTTCGTCATCTGACCGTGGTTCAAACTGACGTGGTTATGTTCTCGGACCTTTCCCTTTGGACTGTTACCAATAGCCCGTTGAAGTGTACCAACGGGACGATTATTAAAATAACTACCTACCCCGGTGGCCTTTTTGAGAATATATTTATATGACGTAGTCCTTTAGGTCTACCCTATGTTTCATAAATGAATGGTGTTTAGGAAGTGTTGCAGGTGGGAGGAAAAGGTGACAGACTCTCTTTTTACATGGGGATACGCTTTGAGAAGGGGCAGTTCCAACAAATCACTCGGATATTAAATTCCAGGAAGGGCCATTCAAAAGTAGCATGCGACAGAGTACGGACAACACGTTAACAACCCGCTCAGATTCATCGCGCTGTTGACATTTATTTGAAAATTGGGTACAGCTTCAGTGTACGTTTATAGCTGTGGCAACGACCTTGGTGCTTTTTTTTGGCGCACTTTTAAAGTCTCCAATTGAAGAAATATTTTAAATGAACCAATGAGATCAAACGAAAGCTTAAAGAATTTGTAAGGAAATTTCCGCTTTCCGAGGTTGTTATAAAATCCGCAACAACCATAATACATATGAAATGTCTTAACCTACCATAACTCTCTAATAGGAGTGCGCCAATAAATCCGCCAAGGCCTTTGCCACCGCTATAAAAGTAGACGGAAGCTGTTCAGAAAACTGAATCAAAGTTCCAATTGTATTTTTCAAATAGTAAAATTTATAGGTACAGCTGTCCCCCCAAAAAAAAACTCACCCTATCGCATTTGCACAATTTATATTACAAAAAAAAAGGGGGAGGTGACAATCGATAAGTATTAATGATTTTTGCATATTTCAACTTAAAATTTGTCTATGGGTCCGTTTTCATAGTAAATTGGGTGCTTGCTCCGATAATTTCAATACCAACCAATATCGTTTATCACCAAATTTGGATTCTACAAAAAATTTTTATGAGGATTTGATGAACAAATAATGTAAAATGGAGTAAAATTTACATAGATATACATAAAAAACAATAAGGGAGCGTATAAATGTTTGGAATTCAATCACATTATAAATATTAATAAAAACGTGTAGTGGCCGTCGCAGTCAATTTGCAGACCTGTTGCAGGCGCCTTGGTATGGAGTCCATTAAGAAGGTGACAAAGTCAGAATCCATTCTGACTGAATCACAGAATCTGTTGGCAGAAACTTTTGTTTTTACTTTGTGAACAATCCCCAATAACGATAATAATCATCGATTTTTGCAAATACACTCACTGCGAATTCAATTATGCACGTAATGAGCAGGAATTTGGAATTCCGATGTATCAGTAACAGTTGGATGAATAGAACCTGCTCATGGTTCTATCAATTATTTTTATGAATATTAATTTCATAGTTGATAAAAAAATAGTAAATTTAGTTTGGTAATTAAAATGTTTATTGATTGTGTTTGGGTTTTTGGGTAGCAAAGGATGAAAAAAAGAACCAAGAAAAATTTACGTTTATAGCAAGTATAACAAAAAACGTGAAACAACAGTTTAACATTTAGAGATCTAATTTTCAAACACTTGCAAATCAGTGAAAAATCCAATAAAATTGATGAAATGTTTTTTTAATTTCCGCCTGAATTTGTGTGTAACATCTAAATTTGTGATAAAAGAGGGGGGGGGGCGGATTGAAATTATCGGAGAAAGCAACCAATTTAATATGAAGACGGCTCCTTAGACAAATTTTAAGTGTTGATATTTGTTGAAAACATTAATCCCTATCGATTGCTACCTTCAGTTTTGTTCTGTGATGTGAATTGTGATCAGGTGAGTCATTTCTTTTTGATGGCTGTACATGTAATTTGTGCACAAAGACTTGGCAATATATTGCCTCTTTTGAAAAATGTGCGATAACTCTTTTTTAATTTCATACCTTAACTAGCACTACAAATAAAGCCTTTTTTATATAAATATTAATTTATGCATTAATATACGACTTAAAGTTTATCAATGCCTAAACACATTATTTTAATTTAATTATTATATTAGAGTTGCAACAATAACCATATAAAATTACCTAAATTTTAAATAGCATTGTTGATAGAAGCAAAATATATTGTTAAAAAAGTTTTAAACAATACTTCTAATTAACAAGAAAATGAATTGCTTTTAATTGTTATAGATTCGAATTGTAAATCGTGTTTCATTATTTCTGTCATACTTATTGCTTGGATTGATATTTGAGAGTATTAAATGTTTTGCTGCGAATAAAATTGAATTGTACCAAAACGTTAGTTTTCTTAGTTCAAAGACTGAAATTTTGAACAAGTACTTTCAAAAATCCGCTCTATTAAATATCCTTTTGGATTTGATCAGCTATTTAGTTGTTGGGAAGGCAAAAACCTGTTTTGTCATGAAGCGAATGTGAGTACATTTTAATTTATTTCGTATATATTTGTACCCAGTTAAAAAAAATCATAAATTTTATCAGATCTAAATTCAATTAAATATGATTGTTTTTGATGAACATTTATAATTTAGAAATATGTAAACTATGAATTTAAAAAAGAAAATTTTTTTCTTACAGATTTCGTACTTTGTCTTTAACTATCACGGACGCTTCCAATTTTACCAACGTTTCACCAAAGGATTATGCAGTAAGTAAAGTACATAGATATGAAGCAGCTATTACTCGTTTTAGACGCTCAAGAACTTCATTTTCATATTTTTATAACATGTTTTTTTTTTTTTTACCTTTACTAATCCTTTCTCGATTCTCTTTTACAGAATCAGTTGACACTCATGGACATGGATGTATTTAAGGCCATTAAATCTGAGGTAACTTAATTTTTATTAAAATCCTTAGTGTAGCAAAACTATAACAATATCTTATTCTACTGTATATATTCACTTTGAAGAATAAAAATATATTATTTTCATCAAGTATAAAAGTTGAAAATAGAGCCAGTATGAATAAAGTACAAATGAAAACCACTTATATATATATTTTTATAATAATGCAGATTAGGAATAGCGACTTTATGCAAATAGCAATAGAACCGAGATAACAAATATTTTTCTTTTATTTTCCAGGAATTGATGATTTTCCCCTTCTCAGATGAATCTGCACCTCACGTCACAAAAATGACAAATCGTTCTAACTTTGTAAGTATACAATATTATCATGTTTCATCATACATAATGTTTCAGATATATGATCACGATGCAATAGATTTATATGTTTAACAAATTCCTTATGTTTAATTTACTTGACTGATATTTTCCAGGTCAGCTTTTGGGCCATAAGAGAGGTTTTAAAAGGGTCAACATACCGAAGACGATCGCACATTGTGACACATCTCATAAAGATTAGCGAAGAGCTTCACAAGCTGAATAATTTTCATTCGGAATTTGCAATCATTAGTGCCTTGAAAAGTGCTGCAATTGTCAGGATGGATAAGACGTGGTCGGTAAGTAGCAACAAATGGTCGTTTTCTTTGATTTACCTTCAACTACATCTTTTTGTTTGAAAACTTTCACTTTCCAAAACATTCTTTTTAAAATGTCAGCGAATTCGTTATTTCTTATTAGTAAACTTATTTATAATTATACGTAGTATACTTAGGTACCATAGTAACATAATTATACATTTAATATTTTTCAGAAAGTACCTAAAGACAAGAAAAAGTCATTTGATAGAATGTCTGATATCTTCGATCCCAAAAATAACCATTGCGCTCTTCGAGAACACATAGAGAAAACAAGAGTATTTTGCATTCCGGTTTTTGGTAAGTATCGTTTAGTGTTAATTCTTACCAAAACTAGAATTCTAAATTCAGACAGATTTTAATAATATCATTTCGAAAGATAATCTAAGGATTTTAACAGTTGCTCAATAACGCTTTAGAGTTAATTGCATTACAAGTTCATAATACGAACACCACCTTGAATTCTATGCATTTATTCCACCTAATTCTATATTCAATATGTTGCTTGATTAGTACAAATATGTTGATAATGTGGGTAGTGAAATATATACACATAAAAAAGTTTTACTAAAACTTATCCACGAATACATGATAAACAACTAATGGATTTTTTGCCTGTTTCACTCCATCTTCTATAAATGCTCCCTGATTGGTCCCAGACCCTCGCCAATCGTCTATTGAGCTGTTCCAGTGTAACTTAAATGTAACTTCTTAGCTATCAATGGTTTCTTCAAATTGGAGCCATTGGACTTTTGCATTTAGGTAAACCAAAACAACAATAATGTAGGGAACCCGTAGACAACTTTCGTATGCCGAGTTAAAAGTACATTCATTATGTAATTAATGCACTTAACGTGAGACGACCATCCGTAGATTCGTATTCTGCTTGGTTTGAGTGACACATTGGTAGACTTTCACGATGTCACAATTTTTGTCACCTCGCTAAGATTTGAGTATTCACACATCGACCCTGCCCATAAGGTGTTATATCAAAAAACGAGGTGATAAGTTGTCAAATAGACAAACGAAGTCAATTTCTCAAAGAGTCATCAAGAGTCGATTGGTATATGGACATGTTGGTCACACTTTTTGAAGTCAATAGTAATGCTCTGTCTACGTAAAAGTAGAATGTACCGTTCCATGACATCTTCTGTTATTTTCTTAAAGGCCTGTTTACGAGGGACATCATGAGGATTGACAAGGATCATCCTCTTCAGGAGGTGGATAACTTTCTGCGCACGTTGAAGTTGCTGAAGGTGAGGAGCAAAGTCACTTGGTTTCAAAGATCAAACTACGATCATTTAAAAGTTTTGCCACACATTCAGCACTATTTGGAGCCAGTGGTTATGGACCCAGAAATGCTAAAGGTTATGGATAGTGTCAACTATTGGTAAGCACTAGTGTTTTAACCTTTTCTTCCCTAAGCAAACATTTTGTACTTGCGATCAAAAGTAAGACATACTTTTGTTTCTTTGGTGTTAAAATAGAGATGTTTGCTGTAAAAATAGAAGTATTTGTGGGATGGGTAGTGGAGTAGAGAACATTTGTGTAATATAAAGATTTTGGTGTGGTGTCTACCCTGTAGTAAAATGAGACTCAAAACAAAACATACTTGAATCATACTTGGAAACATACATCGACTTGAATTTTTTTTTGTTAAACGTAACGATTTGTTCATATTGGGGAAATATGTGGACTTTTATGGAGAGGTAATCAATTTTCTCATCTATTTTGTTTCTACGATTACATAAACTAAATGCATTTTAAATATTTGTCTGATAAATACTACTAACGATTAGTTGAATGAACTTCACAAAGTCAAAGTAATAATTTTTGTAGGTTGATAAAATGTTTTGTTTTATATTGTCTTTTTTGTATCGAGTTCCGAAATATATTGAAGAATAAGAGTCTTTTACGTAATGTTTGAAGTTAGGTAATGTAGACATATATGTACCACTCATAGCGAAAGGGTTAATGGGGTACATCATTGTTACAGTTTGTATAGTCATTATTTTAATGTACGTATATATCTACAAGAAATCTTTTTCTGACCGAATTACAAAATTAATTAAATTTTATGGTAACTCAAATTGTGAAATATTATTTGCAGGGCATCACTTGAACTGGAGCCACAATCGCACCCACGTAAGATCAAACTCCCCAAAGGATGGATGTTTCGTCACAGGTAAGATATCCATTTCTATTTATGTCTCAAGTATGTTTCTGTTGCACTCTTAAATAATGCTTTTAGTTTCTATTCATACTAAACAGAATTCGTGTAAAGTGACAGTCTTTAAGTTATATGTCTAGTAGTTGTACAAAAATGAATATCATGCTAACAGTCAGGGCTATTACTGAGTGGTTGGAATTTTTACGTTAGTAATTTGATACTTATTCGGTCTTAGTATGTTCTTTTGTCGATTACATTAAAAATAATTTTAAATTAAGATAGTTATTTCTTAACTTAAATTAGTAGAATCAAAAAGCTTTCGCCAAGTCAAATGATATTTGGAAAGGGAGACCCAGTGTTTTTGGGATCGAATCCGTCCTGAAACATTTATTTGTTTAAACAAACTATCAAAAATACGCGTTGAAGATGTTTAAATAATAAGATTAAATCAGCAATAATTTGTAGACGTTGAAATGAATAATTATAGGTCGCCATGAAAATCATCGTACGCAAAATGATCATTTAACATTCTAAGCGTATTCTGATTTAAGCCGACAAGGTATCTCGTCGTTAGACAAAATTCATAAACATGGCAATAAATAGATAAATAAGTATCTCGTCAATAGCAAAATTGGTCTGATTTTGATGGACGAGAAAACTAGTCTAAACCATTTGGATGGTTAACATTTGGTTGTGCAGGGAACCGTGGGAGAAGACAGACGATGGGGTAATTGAAATTATTTTCCGATCACGTGGATGATGTTAGGCGTTCTATTCGAAATTATAATGGTTTTGAAGAGAGGTGACTTGCTGAGGCTTGCACATGGGCGCTCGTTTCTCTAGAGCGGCTTGGCAATTGACACCAAGTGCATAATGTCTACTATTATAATAGGACGTGTTTGTCCCTCGCTACGCAGTGTCCTGACAAATTTACGTTACTCACAACAATGAAAATTGTCACACAGGTAGTCGGAATTTTTTGCTTTTGTTGTGTCTAGCCGAATTTAAAAAATTAATTTATTAGTTTTTTTCACCATCCTTTCTTTCTTTGGAATGTGACGTCACCTTACCTCTAATGAAGAAGGAACACATTTTGCTGTTTCCGACCGCTGACGTCAGCCTTTGGAACTATGCTAAGTTTTCCGAATCTAGCGTATTTTGATTTACGTTGTTGGTAACGTTTTGTTTTTGATTTACGTTGTTGGTAACGTTTTGTTTTTGATTTACGTTGTTGGTAACGTTTTGTTTTTGATTTACGTTGTTGGTAACGTTTTGTTTTTGATTTACGTTGTCGAAGCTTCGTTGAATGTGGAGTGCATTTGCCGACTAAACCAAATGGGGATATGTAGCTATCCCCGGGGGTTGGCGAGCGTTGGCGATCAGCGGTCACACCTGACCCCATGAAAATAACTGTCACGGGCAATGCCGTGCTGGTCACGCAGTGGCTAGAATAATTTCTGTTTGCGTTGAAGATATATACAATTCAAATTATTTTGATGTAAAGTGTTTTGTGTTTTCAATGCTTTGTAAGCTAAATGCAATTTCTTACACACAACTCTTGAAAATATTTCCAAACAAATGTTTCAAGTTACGATTCTTGTGTTGATGCGTTTACTGTATTAATAGATTATCAAATTAATTATGTTTTTAACTTTACCTATTGTCTGTTTTAGTGATGTGAAAGAAGACACGAGATGGTTGAAAATGTATTTAGGAGGAGGAAGAATGAGTCCGGAATAGAATGAAGTCCTTTCATCATCAGAACTAACTGGATGACACTAGACCTTTTGACAATTTTGCAGCTCACTATGTTGTTATTTATATTACTATTAGCACCAATCTTTATTTCTCCCTCTCCAAATTTTAAGTTTAAACGTGTGAGTTGTTGATGAGAAAAAGGGTCTTCTGTTGGCCGGTCTAAGTTCGTGATGTATGGAAGAACTTTGAAAGTTTCGGACGGATGAAAGGAACTAAATGAAAATGAAAATATATTAATCTTGAATTCTTTCAAACCCTTATTTTTCAATAGTATTTGTTGAGCATCCATCCTGAAAATATTTCTGAATTCCACTTGAATTATCCTAATATTCAATAAAAAATTTTTTACACCCATCTCTTACGTTTTCATTTGTGCTTACTCTTTATCATATTAATTTTCTCGAAACATTTGTCTTTCATTACTTTCACCTGCGGGAAGTAACGAATCTTATGATCCTGGCAATACACTACATATCAAATTTTTAACACAATAAACATTTTCAAATTGAAACAACAATTCACATTTTCAAACTGAAATAACAATTTTTATTTTTAAACTGAGATGGATAATATACAGGTTTGGTGTACATTTAAGGATTTTTAACTTACTATTTGAACTGTGAAATATGTTAAATTAAAAAAAATTATCAACTTTTCTTTAAATAGATAATTATTAACCGTATTTTTTACAATTTTAGATTAATATACATCTAATAAAACTACAACTTTTTGGGAACATTACTGGGAAGCGAGGGACAAAATGGGACCATAGACATTCTTCTGCCACCTTTTGTTACATTGCTTTTGTTCTGTTGTTTGGCTTCAGTTTTGTCTTTTGTACTCGTTAGTGTAAAAAAAACCATTTTAATATAGGTCAGATGCACCCATAACAGTTCCATTTAATAGTAAAGTAAGTATGTGTAACAGAAAACTAAATGGGAAAATCTTTTTGAAAAATATTATAAAGTTATATACTTCAAACCTCAACTGCCTAAATAGTCTACTGATATAGTGTCTGAATGTTTATAACAAAAATTCAACATTTATGGAAACGTTGGCTGCGCTTAAATTGAAACTTTGATCATCAATTTGCAATTTGTGGATCTGATAATTAATCGACTCATTAAATCTATTCGTAGGAGTTTTTGAAATTTTTATAATTAACATTTCCCTTTTGGCTTATTATGTTAATTTCTTGTCTCTTGAGTTTCTCAGAGTGGACTATTTCTCTCTCTATATATTATAATAACATAAATTATAAGCTTGTAGTCATGACGAAGTAGAAAAAATGGTATTAGGCAACCGGATGAGGATGATCTACTGTTGTGGAATATAATGCTGGTTCCACAAATGGAGAGGCAGAAATTATATGCAAATGATTTATTACTAAAATAACAAACTAGTAACATTATCAGGCGTGGAGGTTGTTGAGGAGACGGTGTCTAGAACGTCTCTGACAGCTCCCTATTCCAAGGGGCCTATGAAAAAAAGTGCATAGTTCGCAATGAACTCTTCAGATGGATCCGAATTAAAAGAAAGACTATTAGATCTGGGGATCTAGCAGGAAAGTTCATTAGTAGAAGTCGGTTGTTAAACGTAATTTCACCTTAGACAGGCGATTTAAAGGAAGAGTGTACGTGGGAGGTAAAATACTGAGAGGGCCTAAGAACAATGGTTAATGGGGATGTCAAGATATATAACCCCTATTTTATATTAAAAAATTAGAGCTCTACAAGCACTATTAGTTTTTGTTTCATGACTTCCAAAACTTAAAATACATTTTTCTCAGACTTTTATTTTTGTGGATGTAAGTGTTTTCAATTCCCTAGGCTTTTTTTTTCTATATCTGATACAATTGAAGAAATTTTTTGAATTTTTCTGAATCTAGATCTCAATTTGGTTGGTTACAAATTACAAATTAGATTTAATGTTCTTCACGTTGTTAATATAATTTTATATTAGTGCATAGAAAGATTAGTGTCAAATATTAGCTCAAGCACTTTATTTGCAGATGGTTTTAATGACTTTCAATGACACGGATAGTTTTCATAATTGTACATTTTTCGTGATTGCAAGAGAGCTCTCCGATGATTTGAAGTTGAATATCGTATACTTGACTTTCATAATTTACTTCAGAGATCAGTGACAATTCGTTTTGCTTAGTTATCTCTACAAGGTTTCGAGTTTCGTTTCTATAGTTGGAATTACAAGTTCAAAAATCTTTACGACTTCTTTTAGGCTTATTTTTCAAACCACTGTTTTTTTTCCATAAAAATTTTACTTTTCGAACCACTTTGTAGATCTTGAATCACAGCATATTTAAAAGGTTAGATTTCCTTTAAGTTACGAAAAATTAGCTGTGTGCCAGTTCACTTTACTTCTCTTTTGCAGAATTATTTGACAGGTAATGCAAGAATTCTCGTCTTAATACTATTTAAAGCATTCAAAAGAGTATTTGGTAACAAAATGTTACCCATTTCATGAAAAACATTTGTTAAAAGTGCTTCGATTTTCGTTTGCTTCGAATTTAATATCCAAGTGTCAAAAATGGACTGACGAAAATTTTCCATTCATTCTAAAATTAAGTACACAATACCCAAAAATGACAAAAATATCGATTTTTTTTGCATTTTTCGATGACCTATACAGTTGGAGAGCTTTCCTGAAAATTTTAGACATAATATCCAATTAGTTTTAAAGACATTTGAAGTTTTTTGAGTGTTGTCAGTGTCAAAATTTGACAGCATGAGGAGGGTGCGTAGTTAAATTAATTTTACTTTTGATGTAAATTTACATTCTTACAGTTAATTAAAATTTTTTTTGAATAAAATCAATTCCTTAGGTGAAATGGCTATTATCTTCTACTTACAAACTAACCAATATCGATAAAAAGGTCTATTTCAAAACCAATATTTGGTTACGACTGTTATATATAATATATTATAGTCAAAATTTGGTAAATATTTGGTATGAATTATTAAGTTAGGATTAAGGTAATTAATTTGTATTTGCCGTAACAAATGTTTTTCATCATATCAAAACATAATCTTTTAACTAAAAAAATATATTCTATCACATTGAGTTAAATTAGTGTTTTAGAGCATTTTTAGTTGATAAAAAACATATTAAGAAATTAGAGCTCTACAAGCATTATTAGGTTTTGTTTAAAACTTCAAAAACTTAAAATGCATTTTTCTCAGACTTTTATTTTTGTGGATGCAAGTGTTTTCAATTCCCCATGGCTTTTTTTCTGAACATGATAGAGTCTAGAAATTTTTGGTAGATACTTTCATATATATGTACTATAAAAGTTAGTATGGATTTAAATCTGAGGGTTCGAGTAATTAAAATTTTTTTTTAAAGTTAATATTTTCAGAATTTTTATATATTTTTCATGCTTAGCTACAAAAATAATTATTAAAATTCAACAATAAGAGTAATAGTCAATTCCATGCTAACTTTTGTTCCCAATTATCCAAGAAATATAAATCACTAGCAATAACTAAAAAATATTAAAAATTGAATATTTTATAAAAATTTAAATAAACTTAAAAACTTAATTTTTTAAAATAATGATTCTTGCTAAACTGACTATTTTTTTTACTGGATTCAATTTAATAATATAAGCTGAAAAAAGTCATTAATTATTTTAATGTTACTGTATGTGGAATTTTTTTTTGAAAAAGCGTACTCTGTAGCCAGAGATTTCAGTTTCAAGAACTTGCACAAGAAATTGTTGTTCTGTTCGCATCAAATAACACAGGCTATCGTATACAAGTAATGTTTTAGTAATATACGGATATATAATGTGTTAAATGCATAGTTGAAATTTGAGAAAGGAGGTGCGAAAGACGCTAATTGGTTACAAATTCATCTTGCTAATTAATAAAATAGCATTCAAGAAAATAAAAGCACGTAAACATACCTCGATTAACAGAAGATAATGACAGTTTCCACCAAATAGCACTAAAGAATATGTAGGACCTATGCTTTTAAGTTTTCTTAAAAGTACTAATGCTCATTTCCAAGATTAGTTTAACAGACAACGCAAGAAGTAAGACTTTGGATCCCAGTACTTCCTGTTGTAAGAAATAGTTTAGAAAACTATCCCTGTGGTCTAGCTAAGGGGACATACTGCTTTTAAGATATGATGTATTTTGACAATCTGCGACGCTAAGAAAATTGAAATTTGTCCACCTAGATTGCAAAAATGACACACCGCGTCTGCTATAGAAGCCTAAAAATCCATCTTGGTAAATTTCCTAATGTAATTCCGGTTGGAAGAGTAGCGTATTAAAAACAGGAGCGTTGCGGGTTCACATCGTATACAAAGTCGGCTGGTGAACGTTAAATTTGGCATGGCTTTTAATCACCTCAAGTCGGCGCTGTGTGGATGCTTGGAGAGCGGAGTGGACCAACACAATTTTCTATTGGCGTCTGTCAGGGATCAATCCCAAGAGAAGAAAATCCGAGTACAACAATATGTACTTTTGAACGCCTCAGATGGAATACTCAGCTCCAAACTTCACGCCCCTCCGGGGCAATGGCACCCCCAATTGGGCCATATATAGCCCGCACGACAACAACAACAAACTTCACGTGACGTTGATTGAGACGAGACTTTCGAATTTGGAACCCTCCTGTTTCTAATCCGTTACTCTCCCAACAGGGCTACCACGTCTATTAATTCTGTTTTAAAATATGTTAATTTAAAAATGTGTTTTTTTTTAAATTAATTCTAACTTGACGAAATTTTTTCTCACGAGTTTCGACACTTCATCTGCAAAGTTCGGATTATTGCTCTGAAGTCCTTTTGTCACAACACGTTAGCAATTGAAACTGGGAACGTAGGTATTTTAACACTTTCGCTGCCGATCTCGCGGCAGCGCGTGATGAGGAGATATCTCAGTAGCCAGTCACTCGTTTGCGCGGGAAGTGTTGCGCTTCAATTGGCATTATATGTTAGGCGTTGGCTTGGTATTGGAAAGGTAATGGTAATGGTAATTTTAGTTAACGTCGTACTAGAGCAACACAACGGGCTATGGACGACGGTCCGGGATCAGTCCCTTAAGGGAAAGATCCGAGGACAACACCTCGAAATTTTGAACCTCAGTCAGATGACGAAGCAACACCTGAGCTGGCACCCCACTCTCTAAACTTCCACACCAACCCAACGTGAGGACTTTCGGCCACGACAGATTTAAGGTGCACCAGCAGCCTCTACA
This sequence comes from Metellina segmentata, assembly GCA_947359465.1. Taxonomy (NCBI): domain Eukaryota; kingdom Metazoa; phylum Arthropoda; class Arachnida; order Araneae; family Tetragnathidae; genus Metellina; species Metellina segmentata. Next base: position 6,733,902 of record OX375879.1, read on the forward strand.
CCATACGCTTACAAACATCCATGCCCGGGCCCGGATTCGAACCAGGAACCTTCCGATCCAGAGGCTTACTCCTTAACCACTATACCGGTTGGTCGGCTGGTATTGGAAAGGAGTGAAGGTTAGAAGCTAGTTGTAAAGGCATGTGGTTTCGAATATTTAACTTTATTAGTTATTTAAGAAAATCTTGAAATATGAGTTGTAAAGACGATATTTCTGCAGGACCTTCGCGTCCCGAACAAAAGAAAAATGCATTCGAATGAGCCTCTAACAAATGATGAAATCGCAAATTTGTTGGCTGATCTGTCGCCAATCTATTCGAGTATCGGCGCAAAAACTCATTTTAACGGCGGGGCAATAACTATCAACGCACTTTATCCGATTTGGCAGCGAACGTGTTAGTTACTGGAGTCACACGACAGACTATTCTAGTGAAACTGGGTTTTACTAACAAAACATGTATCGACATGTATTGGGCAAAAGTTCAATCTGTTTTTTTCTTATAAAAATTGTAAAAAAAAATGGTTTTAGACCCGGTGCTTACATCCGGTTTTTTAACATGCGGCTCCACTGCCGCAACGCAAGTGCGGTCTGAGGTACTTTAGATCCAATGGAGTAGTGCACACATGACTCCGGCGCCACTGTGGCAACGTACGACCGACTTACGAGCAATTTCTACCGGAGTTCCCGCGCCGAAGCTGGCATCACACGCTTTTCCGGTCACAAGTACCTTGTTTTCATAAATAAATGATAGTTAATAAATGGCTGTATCCCATAACTTCTATTTTTTGTTTCGAAATATACTTTTTGAACACCAAGTAATCGAAATAAGCGTTTTTTCTTCGACAGAATATTTATCGCAAATGGCGCGAAATGACTACTTGTGTCATTTCAAGGTTATGTGTGTATAGTTGGGCTTAGGTGCAGCACATTGAAAAACAGGATGTGTCGCCTCCTGGATTTACTTACTAAAAATTACATTGAATTAATGCAATATGTGTCGTTGTGTTCGTTGTCCTTTTGTTGTATTATCCCGCACTAGAAGTTCCGACGTTTCTACGATGATGAGGCTACAGAACTCATCCAAGTGACGAAACTTTCTGAAATCCTTATGGCATATGGTATCGTCAAGGGCACACTCACCCCACACAAAATGTATCTTCTTTTGGCGCATGCTATGAATTCTCGCATTTTAGAGAATTAGGAAGCTTACTATTTTGAAAATGTTCCTTCTTATCTGCCTGTTTTAACACTTTACAAAATTGTTACACAATTTTAAAATCCCAAAAAAACGCAATTTCCCTAATTATTCGATTATTTCTTCGAATATTTTCTTCTACAATCTCAAATATGTCATTTCCTGTTGTGCTCTTCAGATCTTTGCAGAATCGATAATCACTCAAGAATTTGTCATTTTAACAAATCGAATGAAAGCAAGAAGCTGTGATTTTCCCCATTAATATCTGTCGACACATCAATCTGAAATGACCATAGTTCACTGTGTGCGATTCGAAATGCTCCACAAATTGTTTTTTTTAAGAGTGGATAAATATTTGATTTTCTATGTGATATTGTGTCATTGGATAATGGTACTTTCTTGATCGTCTCTGTCGCTTCCTTTCCCAACATTGTTTCGACAATAATAGCTGATGCTGGTGTAATGATGAACTCGGCATTGACGTGGGCTTTTTTGTGTTATGCTATTAATTGTGCATGCTTGTTGCTGGCAATCAACGTCAGAGTCAGAAAATTTCATTCCGAGAGTCCCCCCATTTCCAAAAATGTCTTTACATATACCTATTTCTGTTTCACTTTCCTGTTTTGCTATTGCAACTAAATTCCGTTATCTTGCAGATTTTTGCGAATACCTGTAGTGAAGGATCAACAACAGAAATATGCTTTGTTGTATTTTTGTCTGGTTAATGGATTTTGTATAGTTCGTATTGTGTATTGAAATTTTGGGTTTCGCTTAACGAAATTCTTATATGTGATGTGGTTAATGTGATTTTGTTTTAGTTTTAACGAATTTGGTATAAGTCTTAAAGTTTGGTGTTTATTTTGTTTTAATTTTAATTTGGTATTTGAGCCTTGAGTGACCATACTGTAAGAGAGTAGAAAGTTACTCCGGTATATGAATTTTAAATTGATTGGATTTAACTTGCCTTACACATATTCTTGAGTCACGGTTTCAGGATATGGTGGTGGTAAGTGATCTGTTATTCTGAATTGCCAGTGGGTGATTATCCGTGCGTCTGTGGATGCGTACGTTGAAAACTTTTCACCTTTGGGAAAAGTTTTTTCAGTAGTGGGGGCGGTTGTACCATATGGTACTTGCCGACCCTTTTCCCTAACACGTGGACGCTGGAATGTTTCGGAATGCGAAAACAACTTTAGTCTTTGCACGTGCGGCTCCTCGACGGCCCATTTGATCCATTCACAGCTGGAGTTTCCGTCGGTTCCCCAATCTCGTATCTGGGATCAAGTTTTTGCGGTGGGGGACTCAAGTCGGCATGACAGACGGTTTTCGCAGCTGTGTGGGGGTGTTTCTGTTCGGCAGAGAACATAAACATCTCTAGAGGGCTCGGAATTCACCCCCCTCTCGTTGTCAGCGGCGGTTCTGCGAAGCGAACGTGGATTTTGAGAGAAATTCGGACTCGAGATTCAACGAGAGACAGACGTCTCTGTTTTTGCCAATTTTGTTACTTTGGCTTCAGGCAGGTTTCGGTTGTCGATGGCTGTGCCCATAATTATCTTGTAAATATTTATGTAAATAAATAGTTTAATTTTTAACCAGCTGTCCGTCAAATTCTTACATGACGGTACAAGACCAAGGAAGAAGTTGCATGTGTTGGGCTGAAAAGAAGTCTCGAACATTCCTTGTATCATGTGGGCGTGCATTATTCTGTTGAAAGATAGCTCCAGGGATGCCTCGAAGGAAGGGAACGACTTCGGGCTCTAGCACTTCACGGATGTACCTGTTGCTATTCAGATTACCCTCAATTCGTAGCAGTTGAGATCGTCAATGATACGAAATCGCACCCCAGACCATAACTCCTGGTGTTCGGCCACAATGACGTTCGATAACACAATCTGGAAGGCAACGTTCACCGGCATAGCGTCTAACACGAATGTGGCCATCATGGTTCCACTAATTAAAGCGAGATTCGTCAGAAAAGACAACTTGTTGCCAATCAGCCCTCCAGGCTTTGTTCTCATGAGCCCATTGAAGACGCAGCCGTCGATGGTTTGGCGTGAGGGGGATACTGTATAAAGGAATCCCCTAGCACGCAGTCCACGGTGCAGCAGACGTCAGCGAATTGACGAAGCCGACATTAGTACACTTGTAGCAGTAGACCAAAGTGCTGCCAACTGCCTGGAGAAAGTCGTACGGTCATTCACCGCCATGTGGACCAAGTGTATATCATCGCGCGCTGACGTCACCTTCCGTCGTCCACTCCCAGTTTTTCGAGCTGTCCGGTGCTTGTCGGTCCACTGTTTCCAAACTCGCATCACTGTGGAACTATTCCGCTGCACACGAGCTGCTATTGCGCGATAGAAAAATCCTCCTACACGAAGGCCGGTGATTCTCCCCCGTTCAAACTCCGTAAGTTGTTCAAATTTTACCCTAGTTTGTCGAGGAGGCATACTTAGATCTCACTAAACATTCGCCACTAAAAAATAACCATGCACTATTTTCAACAGCCCTCTATTTATACGCTTTTAGCATCAGTTCAGAGGGCCCTGCTCACACCACGCATGCGTGGAGGCTCTGAAACTTTGCTACTTTGCACAACATCCTATAATTGACATTTGTTGTAAATTTCATTTCATTCGGATGATTCCTTCATGGTGTTGCATATTTACAAACAGCAGAATTAGAAATATTAAAGATTATACAGAAAAATGCCAAAAATAATAAAATAATAGTTAATGAACATAGATCAGAATATATTTTTTTCCTTTTAAACACTTTTCCACATTGCTTTCACTTGAGTTTTCTTTATTTTGTATTGATGTGCTTTCTGAAAAGAAATAAAATATCTTCAGTTAAGGGAATTGTAGTTGCTTGAGTTAAAGTTAGATGGCGCCATGAACTATTTCCCCATAAAGTATTTGCAATGTTCGAATTCGTTGAAATAATTGAATTTCGTCGTACTGAGCAATACGAGCTCAGTAATGAGCTACGATATATCCCCCCCCCCCAATGAAATTGTTTCAAGAGATAGAGCAAGAAATTGTGCAGCCTTCTTCACGGAATTGATTCGTCAAAAGTAGCATGTGTCCGATCGCAGCTCAAAAAGTTAGAATTTAGGTAGACGACACACATGAAATATAAGTAGTGATCATTGCAATTGAGAGGAGCTAAAAAAAGTCAACCAGTAGTTACGTGACTGATCTGTGAAAAATGGTCTTGATTAGCCGATAAAGTATCTCATCACCTCGTATCTTATCTGACGACAGTCATGGAAATGGCGGCTCCGATAATTTTCATTACGCTCACAAACAACGCTCTCTAGGAAACCAACACCATGTGTTAGTATAAACAACGTTTCATTGACCTCACCCACCGCTACACCACGACCACCCCGGAATACCGAAGGGGCCCCGAGGTCTTAAAATGTCTATTCAGTAGGGTTCGAGGAAAGTTTTGACAATGTCTTTACAATATGCGTGCAGTGAAAAAAAAATTCTAATACAAGATGGTCAATACAAGATGCTGTATTAGCTATAAAATTAGGTTTCACTGATATAAAAGAGCTTTGTGAGCGTAATGAAAATTATCGGAGCCGCCATTTCCATGACTGTCGTCAGATAAGATACGAGGTGATGAGATACTTTATCGGCTAATCAAGACCATTTTTCACAGATCAGTCACGTAACTACTGGTTGACTTTTTTTAGCTCCTCTCAATTGCAATGATCACTACTTATATTTCATGTGTGTCGTCTACCTAAATTCTAACTTTTTGAGAAGAGAACTTTTACGTACTCGTTGTTCATAAGGCTTTAACTGAAATTTGTAATTCAGAAGAAGAAAAAAAAGTTACCATAGTGGAGGTGACTTCACTACTGAAGAAATGGATAAATATGATACCTCCCTAATGACAGTTATTTGGGTATTTTACGAAGAATAAATGCTACTAGTAAATCACTGCAATCAGTGGAATTTGCAAACTATTGAAAGGATCTATCTTACTGAAGTCATTAAAAAAATGTATCAATAATTCCAGAGAAAAATTTAAAACAGTTGAAAAAGAGGCAACTAATTTATCTCAGGCCTATAATTGAATGTGAAAAAGATGGTCAAACTCGTGAACAACTAAAGAGGAAAATGTTTTTTTCTGAAAACATAGAAGTCGGGCATGAATTTACAATAAGAGAAAATTTCATTGGCAATACACAGTATGTCATGTGATAACACTTCGAAAGAACTCAGACGTATGAAGTTCTGGAGCCTTTTCGAATATTATTTTTATTGGATAGAAGGGGAAAAAAACACGACAAAAAAGTTGAAGGGTATTTAAAAAATGGCATTGATGTTTGTACGCTTGAAGATGAATTTGAACATTTTTTAATATTTCTAAATGAAAACGAGGGGGACATCATAAAAACCACACCAGACATCTTCGAGCCGCCAAAGAAATGTCTTGCACATTTCCGAATGTTGAAAGATTATTGAAATTTTTTTTATTATCAATTCCCTTATCTAATACGTCAGGAGAAAGATTGTTTTCTGTTTTAAAGTGTGTAAAAAATTATTTAAGGAGTACTATGGGAGAAGAAATATTAATTAATATGGCCATTCTGTATATAGAGCAAAAATTTTAAACCGAATCGACACTGCCAAAATAATTGACGAATTTGCAAGAAATAAGCAAGACGGAAATTCATTTTATTAATATTTTTTTAAATAAATTTATTTAATGCGCAATTGTATTAAATTTATGAGTACTTTTATTTTTGAACTTTTTACTAAAACTGAAATTATAAAACTGACATAATCAGGTTTTTATTTTACGAAGATCACAAGAAATACACGTTACACCGATAGGAAACAAAATAAGCACACTACTATCATACAAAGAAGTAAGCGTTATATACAAATGCGAACTTAAAGTAACCAATAGGAGCTAGGGATGTCAATAATCGTCCGGTTAAACCGATAAGTCGGTTATTTCGTTTCGATTAACCGGGTTTTTTCTGTGTTTTCTTGACACGGTTATAACCGCGGTTGTTATTTAAAAAAATAATAACCGAAAAAAAACAGGCACCGAAAATTCAAGAAAATTATATTCATGACCTGTGTTTATGGGATGCAAATGGTTCTTTTTTCATAACTGAGTTTTCAAGATCCACATAGTTTATATCCCTTTTCAACCACTCCCGTGACATAGCTTGTTCTCATACTCTGACTATGCATTGTTTAGTCTATGCGGGTTGAGGTTGAGGATAAGCGATGATCTAAAGTAATACCAAACAACGTTTAATTACGACTTTATATGTCTTCCACAATTGCTAGTCAAGCAGTTTCCCAAGTCAGGAAAGAGTTAACGCACTGCCTGAATCAATTAGGAAAAAATTCGCCTCCTTCAGCAATACCAGCGAGTTCCGATTCAACAAACCCAAGCCTTCTCTGGCAACACACGACACAAATTTGACAAAATCCATTTTTCGAAAATCGTAGGGTGCATATGATTACTTTTTCCAATGAGCTCAAACTATATTCGCAGCAGCCTCTGTTGTTAAGGGATAGCACCCCACTTAAATTTTGGGGTTAAAAAAAGACATGTTCGCCTGCATTAACATTGCTAGCTTTTAAGTATTTGACAGTTGTTGGAAATTCAGTGCCATTTGAAAGGTTAGTATCTGCTCTGAATTCTGTGGTTTCGGATGACAGAAGTCGATTAACTAACCAGCATATAACTGAGCGATTATTTATGAGTTGAGAAAATAAAAAATGTTAGGTTGTATAGATAAAAGGTAACTAATGATTTAATCATTTTATTAGTTTGTGTACTTTCAATTTGAAGCTCTTAAGTTTAGGTTTATTTTAGAATCAATGTGAATTTTTGTAACAGTTGTGATGTGATAAATAAAAACAGTTAACGACATTTAGCATCTCTTACATACAACTAAATAGAAACACTTTGAAGTTTTTAAAAATAGTTTTTTTTAGGTTATTTTATAAACAGATTTTTTTGACTCGGTTAAACCGGGGAGAAGTTATAACCGGACGAGAAAAAAAAGCGGTTCACCGAAAACTGTTTTTTTTTCTTCTTCTGAGAGTTAACATCACTAATAGGAACGGTTTAAGAAGTGAGAAGTGAAACTAAGGGGAGTGAGAACTGAAGCCGTATTTCGCGATTTCTCACCAGCAAGCACGTTGAAAAAGATGCGCTGTTCAAGGCACCGCACCTTAATTATTTGGGCCCGGTGCACGCATCCGGTTTTTCAACGTGTGCCATCGCTGCCGCAACGCAAGTGCGGTCTGAGATACATTAGATCCAATGGAGCAGTGCACACATGCCTCCAACGCCACTGGGGCGACGCACGTCCAACTTGCGTGCAATTTGTACCGCAGTTCCCCACGGCGCCGCACATGAGTCTCCGTTCTGAAGTACTTTGTTTTCATAAACTAATGGAATACATATAATAATTAATAAATGGTTGTATCCAGTAACGTCCATTTTGTTTCAAAATATACTTTTTTTTTACACCAAGTAGGAGAAATAAACACGATATCTTCGATAGAATATTTATCGCAAATGGCGCGAAATGAGTTCGTGCGTCATTTTACGGTTAAGTGTGCACAGTTGGGCTTCGGTGCCGCGGTGGCGCCGCACGTTGAAAAACCGGATGTGTGCACCGGGCCTTAAACATTTCTACAGCAGTCAAATACAGCACAATAACTACTATATCTCACACTCTGAGCGTCAATAGGCGCCGAGTAGTGTAATACCAACAAACTTTTACCCCATAACCCCGGGAGCAGAAAGTGCTTGAAACTGCGACGCAAGTCGCAGAACAATTTTTCCTGAATTTTATCAAAATTTTGGCGGTATTTCTTTAATCAAAAGTTAAGACGTTCTGCCATTTAAGCGCGCTCCTTGCCACACCTTTTCTTCTTTTCTAGCTACGGACCCAACCCAAATGACCACAAACACTTTATAAATAATATATTTTCTATGTCAATGACCAAATATTTAACTTCCAAAGTTATCGACAGAATTCTGAAAGTATGCTTGGTTTTGATTTTACAGCAGTTTTCGAAATTCGGACAATATGCCTGGAGTGCAATAGCAATTGCTTGGAGTTGCGTTGCAGAACACTGCATACAATTCTGCACCTGGGTACACAAATAACTACTTTAGATTGTGTTCCTTCAATTACCTAAAAATCTGTATAGGAAGTTTCGAAACACCTTTTGCATTCGTCATATGGTTTTCCAACGCTTTCAGGAAAAGGAAACAAATACCTGGGATATCTTTTATCAATTATCATTCACATTTGCAAACCAAATTAAACGAAGAGACCAAAGTTATTAAAGAGCCATTAAACTCTCATTTGCCTAAAATCGGCCCAGAACTGCCGTAAAAGCATTCCTTCCTTAAAGATCACTTTCCTCAGATGTAATTGCCATTTCCATATTTCTAACCGAGCTTTCTGTTACAGACGTCTTGCTATCCAGGAGTCACACATAAGACATTTTAAAAATGCTGATTTTATGTGTTTTAAGATTGAATCCAGTTGTTATTTCTGAACCACCTGATCAGATTAGCAGGTAGCATTTGATGACTTATGGATTGGAAATTGAACTTTCCTAAAAATTAATTTGATACTATAAAATGTTTCCTTTTTTCATAGGGGCATATAGTTGGAAGAGCAACGGATTAATAATAGGAGGGGTGTGAGTTCGAAATTCGGTCCAACCTCGTGAACGCGAGGTCTGGTGCACGTTAAATCTGCCGTGGCCTCAAATGTCCTCACGTTGGCGGGATGTGGAAGTTTGGTACTACGTTGGTGTGATGTGAAAGAGGGAGGTACTAGCTCAGGTATTGACCTCATCATCTAGTTCAAAATGAAGAGGTACTATCCTCGTGTCTTTCCCTTTGAGATTGATCCCTGTACCGACGCCAATAGCCCGTTGTTTTACTCCTGTACGACGTTAATTAACTACCCACCTACTCTTGTTTAATGAAGTTGGTGTAAGATATTATGCAAAAATGCAAAAGTAAAAGCTTGACAGTCGAATTATAAGTGTTACGAATTGCATGCAAAGGTTTTCGCTATCAACGAATAGCGTAAACTATCGTTAGTCTTAGTGTATTTAAATCATGCAAAAGTATGATGGCAATCTCTGTAGGTCTTCCCCCACCAAGTTATCGTCTCTGTTATCGCTTACAGCACAGAATGATAAATTTAGATAGGCACTTAACTAACGTCGCAATGGAGTAACGCAACGGACTGTTGGCCGACGGTCCAAGATCAGTTCCGAAGGAGAAGACTCAAGGACAATGCTTCGTCCTTACAGCACAGAACGATAAATTTAGATAGGCACTTAACTAACGTCGCAATGGAGTAACGCAACGGACTGTTGGCCGACGGTCCAGGATCAGTTCCGAAGGAGAAGACTCAAGGACAATGCTTCGTCCTTACAGCACAGAACGATAAATTTAGACAGGCACTTAACTAACGTCGCAATGGAGTAACGCAACGGACTGTTGGCCGACGGTCCAGGATCAGTTCCGAAGGAGAAGACTCAAGGACAATGCTTCGTAATTTCGAACCACGGTTTGATGACGAGAACAACATCTGAGCTGGCACCCCACTCTCCAAACTTCCACACCACGCCGTCGTGAGAACACTGATGAGCACGACAAACTTAACGTGCACCAACGACGTTCTTTGACTGGACCGAGTTTCGGACTCACAAATCTTTCCGGTTGCTAATACGTTGTTCTTCCAACTGGGCTACCGCAGTCCACGCTAAATTTAAAAGCAGAATTCGTGGTGTTATCGGCAGATGTAGGAGTGCTTTATTTACGTTTCAACCCCCAGATGCAGAATTATATTCAGTGTTCTGCAACACAACTCCAAGCAATTGCAATTGTTCGACAGGCATCCTTGACCGAATTTTAAAAACTTCAGTCAAATCAAAAACAGATGTAAAACACAATTATCGTCTAAATATGTAGTACATATTTACACTAAAACATCAAAATTAATTCATTAACTTTATTTAAAACCAAGGCGTACTTTCAGAATTTGCAATTCTGTCGATCACTTTTGAAATTAAATATTTTGTCATTGACATAGGACGTGTTATTTAAAAGCATTTGTGGTATTTTAGGCGGTGTAGGGAGGTTATACCGTAGCTAGAAAAAAAAAAGAAAGGTGTGGTAAAGGTGCGCACTTTGCACTGCAGAACATCGTAACTTATGATTGAAAAAAAATCTGCAAAAATTTTGATAAAATTAAAGAAAAATTGTTCTGCGACGTACGTTGCAGTTTTAAGCACCTTCTGCTCCTGGGTTTCAACCTACCACTTTATTTAAAGAATATAATAATCTAATACCTCCCGACTCAACTGCTACGGGAGCGGCACTATATTGAGATCGGATAATTAAAGACGGGGTGCTATTTTGTGATTAATTCTTCAATTAATTCCAAACGAAGCATTTCATAATGTCTGAATCAATTGATGGAACGAAGGGCAGAATATTTTGCACAGTAGGCATTTCTTCTGAATTATGGTTGAATTATTATTAGGGTTAGTTGAATTATTGATTATACTTTCGAACTTAATCAAGGTATTGGATTGTAACGACTTAAGATAAAATATGAATCCATCCAGGTTTGTACTCAAGTGCTCCTATTATTTCAAGATGGTTTTTTAATAATTATGTGGAAGGTGAAAACTTTCAGACATAATATATACCGTCTGACAAGATAAATTCACCTGTTTTTCATGCTGTAATCATGACGAGGGAGCAATCCTTTTCACCGCTTCTGAACAGAGAGATAAAAATAAATAGCGAATCATCTAGGTTTGTACACAAGTTCTCTATCGTGGCTTTAAATTTCGATTCGTCATGTAAATTGGATTCGAAAGGCGAGTTTGCATTGTCACTCTAAAGTAATTTTATGCGATACACGAGGGCTAATTAGGCCGTGATCTAAGACTTAAAGTATTATATGTCCGGGTGTACCTTACCGGAATGCTTTATTTCAAGCTTACTTTACATAAATTCATTCTCGACGGATATAATAGAGTACCATGAAAATATCTTAAAATCTTACTGTTATGTTGAGAAAGGTTTCTTTTGTTAATTTCAAAACTCAGTTTAAGCCAATTATCAACTGTCATTGTCATTCAAGATAAATGCTAGCATAACAAACATTTCCTTCCATTGAATGTTATTTCCCAAATAGATCATTACTTCAGTTAACTTCCTATTTCACAACGGATTAAGTGTTTTTATGCAACTTGAATCTTATTTTCTGCCTTCAAAAATTTGTCTAATCTTACGGAAGGAGGGACTTTGGGCTCGACATAAATGGTTTCATTATTTAAATTATTTTATCCATTCGAATTATTTTGAAAAGAGCGGGGCAAAACTTCAAAAATAAACAAACGACCACTTTCGAATTCCTTCCCTTTTTTCATAAATAAATGCGATGTTCTTTTCGAATAAACATTCATTAATCAACGCGAAATACTTGAGATCTTCATACTCGTGTATTTACCGTTTGTGCGACACGAGCCATTCAAGAGCCGCGTCAAATTAAACTTTTAAAGGAAAAAGATTTTCGCGAGCATAAAATAGAAGGAGGAACTTTTTAAAAAAGAAGCATTTCTCAAAAGGGCTTATGCGATACATTTGTTTAATTTAGAAATAAAAATTTACCCTCCCCTTCGTTCTCGAACACAGCCAGCGCAAACGATTTCAAAACGAATAGATAAATTACGGTTGCAGTGAGAGAGAGAAGGGGAAAGATCGTTTTATAATGTTCTCAAAAGCACGGCTGTTATTTTGTAATGGTTTAGAAGCCGTTTTTAAAATGCCATTTGCGTATATCAGAGGGGGAAAAGGGATTTTGCACATATGAAATACATTTATCAGGGTTAAAATGCGTGGATTTATTTTCATTCGTACGTGAACTTCGCGGATTGGACCGTACGTTTTGTGTTCGTAAGATTGTCCTTAGAATCGAGGTTATGGATATTAATACTGATTTATTGTGAGACTTATAACGTCAGAAATAGGCTTAAGACTAAGCTCTTACGACACTTATACCAAGAGGAATATGTAAAAGCATTAAAGTACGGAGAGTTTTGTTTTATGACGTCATATACGCAGTTTATGGGTTCGATTTTATTCTTTTCGAACTTCCAGCGCTTTCATTTAGCAACAAAAGAAACTACAAATTCTGAATATCCGAGGGTTCTTTAAGAGAATTTGTAGTAACTCTTTATTTATAATATTCGAAGTTATTGATTAAATTTTTTTTTGAGTCGACATTGTTTCATGTGCTGCTTTGTTTTTTAAAAATTGTATAACATTATCCAATATTTCAAAAGGAAATAGGAATTCACTTGTTGCATGACAATGTATTGCTTCTTTTCGAATTATCATCACTTCAATAGTGCATTAAATATACAATATTCGTTGCTGCTTATTTTGTAGAATCAATATTTACAATGTTATATTCGTATCTATTCTTTTCTGATTACTTACTATTCAATTTGCAGCTCAGTCATTATTTATGAGTCGTATTTTTATATTCCGTATCACAGAAAATGTTTCATAAGCGTAGTAGGGGAAAGTTGGACAAAATCGGGATAGGCGGATAAAACCGGGACCAGGCAGTTTTGGATAGATTATTACTACCATCTGTCGGATAACGCATGAAACTAGTTGCAGACAGCCACAATGTCATTTGGAGTTGAATGAAAGGCAGTGTAGGTTATGTGTTTGTCAATGCCGATGTTTAAAAAAATTCGATTAAAAAAGGTTCGATTTTTACTCTACTGATTTTATTCTGTAGTTTTTACTTACTTGAAGATTTATTTTAGGTATCTTCTACAACATCTGATAACACCTCTTACAGCTAACATTTAAATAATTAAGTCATATTTTGCATCATGCTTGAAATAGGCTAAGCCTTCTTTTATGATTAATAACGTAGTCGGATAAAATCGGGACCTTGGCAGTCGGATAAGACTGGATAGGAATTGAAGCTTGGAGATTAAGAAAAAAAACCACAAAAGCCAGAAAAGAAAAACTTAAAGCAGAAATTGTTTAAAGCCCCTAAAAAAAAAAATAATAATAATAATAATAATAAAACGTCAAAACACAGAAGAAAATAAAAGTTCAGCATAAAACAGATTCCTCGGCATCGGATGAAGACGATGTGGAATGTGACGAAGCCTGTATCTTTTGTAATGAATTATACGCCTGGTTAAAATCTCTGGAAGGTTGGATGCAGCGTCTTAACAGTAAAAAAAAAGGCTCATGGAGCTTGTAGCAATTCTGAGGAGCATGATCAAAATTTTATTTGTGGTTTCTGTTCCTAAAACTTATTTACAAATCTGATCAATTAACTTAATTTACTTTACATTCCAAACATTAAATTCAAAATTACTTATAATCCGTGATTTTTAAACCCACGTATGTTCCTCAGTGTAGGAAGGCTCTTGTTCTAATTCATTGTTAAAAATATATATTTCTGCGGTAAAACAACAACGTTTTTTAATTATTCCTATGTATACCCGCGGTTTTATCCGACCTGGTCGGATAAAACCGGGTACTTCCAAAAAATAATTTATTTAGCGTCCAAAATATAGTTCTTTGACTGAAAATATTTATTTTTGGAACTAAAGAATTAATTTATCATTTAAATAGAACTTGAATCAATTTATTCATGTAGGTGCTTAGAAAATAAAAACACATTTTGGGACCCGGTTTCGTCCACTTTTCCTCTACAAGTGTATCACCGGGCAACTAGATAATTGCTAAATCTTTCTTGAATGAGCAGATGTGAATAAAAAAAAATATTTATTTCATCTCAATTCCTGGAAATGATAGCACTAAAATAATTGCATATAAGTAATTACTGTTTTGAAATTGATCGCATTCGATAGTATATTATGGATTCTTTCACACACTGAATTCGTCACTGGTACCTTGTAGTGTGGGTTTGATGAGAAGACATATGAACTTGGAGGTGTCCTTTTCAACATACGTGACAAGCTCGACAGGGGAAAGGGCTACTATGATCTATAAAAAAAAATCCTGCATTGCGATCGTCATAGATATTTCAAAACCCGTGATTCAAATGTAAACTCTTCAGAGCTAGACCACAAGAGGGATTTCGAGTAAGTAAACAAACCAGACGGTTTGCGATGAGTTTACTTCTGCTGTCCAAATGCCATCCGCCAAATACTTGATGCAATTCCGAGGTTACTTTAAAATTAAGTTAATCCGCCGTTAAAAAAAATCTCTCTCTCTGTAATTGAAGACGACCAATCAACTATCACGTAACAATTCGGAATTTATACTTTGGAATTTTTACAGACGACGGTACTAAAATGGTTTTCGAAAAATAAACCAAGTGAAATCATGTTCAGACTATGTACATAAAACTTTTACCGATACAGGTCACCTATACTTAGCATGATAGAAAATGCCTCTCGTAGCAATGCTGCATGTATTTTCAGAAATGTTACATTAATTTATCGCATGCCTTATTGTTCTTTCATTTCGTCACACATAAAACTTATGGTAATGCCTTAGTTCTTTTGTTAAGTAATTTGATTTATGATGTACCTTGTAAGAATATATAAACGAGGAAAATTGATTGCTTTTACTAAGTCTTCTTTAAAAAGTTTATTCGTAATTGATTAAAATTGCTCTTAAAATCGACATTATTCTTGTCCCCTTAGGATTCTAGAAAAATTAGATATAAAAATGTTCGGCTTTTCAAAAGGACCTAAGAATATATTGGCTGCATGAAAGTTTTTATCAATTGCTTCTCAATATTTATTAAGTCACTGTACTGTATGAAAAATGCAGTATTCTTGGCTGCTAATTTTGTAAAATCAATGTTAACAATATTAATTTTGATTCTATCCTGTGCCTGTTTTGAAATTCATTATTCTTGATAGGATGTGTTTTGGATCTTTCTCTCACTGAGTTCGTTATTGGTCGTTGACGCAGAATGGCAGGATTGCTAATATCAAATGGTTCAGTGGTATTTTTGGTTTATACCAGGGGTTCTCAAAACTTATCCAAGTCGTCGCACACTTAAGAATATTAGAATGTTGTCACTGCACCCTTGTCATATAGTATCTATCTGTGGTATATTATATATACATAGTCCAGTCACATTAATGTGACCACCTGTCAAAAGCTAGAATAACCACCTTTGGCAGAGCGGACTGCTGCGAGACGTGCAGGAAGAGAGTCAATTAGGTTTCTGAAGGTGGTCACTGGGATGTTGAGCCATGCCGACTCCAGTGCCGTGACCAGTTGCGCTAGATTACGCTGTTGAGGATACATGGGTTGAGGATGCAGGGTGTTTGCTTTCAGACGTTTCACGCAGTATACGCTAACGTCCATCTGTCCGATGGAGCATAAAACGTGATTTATCTGAAAAAGCCATCTGTTGCCACTCTGTGGACGTCCAGTTGCGGTAGTGGCGTGCAAATTCCAGCCTTCGTCGCCGATGAACAGCAGTCAGCATAGGTGCATTAACCATGCGTCTGCTGCGGAGGCCCATGCGCAGCAACGTTCGCTGAACCGTTGTTGAGGATACACTCTTGGTAGACCCTTGGTTCATCTGGGCGGTCAGTTGCTCAACAGTTGCATGTCTATTCGCCCGAACGCATCTCCGTAGCCTTTGTTCGCCTCTGTCATCTATAGCCCGTGGTGCACCACATGTGCCACGTCGCTGATTTTGGATAGTGCCATTTTGCCATGCACGGTATACTTTTACCACGGCGGCACGCGAACAGTTCACAAGATTAGCCGTTTCCGAAATGCTTCCACCCTTTTCCCGAAAGCCAATAATCATGCCCTTTTGGACGTCGGATAAATCGCTACGTTTCTGCATTACGCCAACGATTGAAATGCTTTCCGATGCCCTAGGACATCCTTTATATACACTCCACTGCAATGTGCTGCCACCTGCCTTTTGTGATTGGTTATGTCACGTTGACGTCGAAATAGGTGGTGGTCACATTAATGTGACTGGATTGTGTATATATAAAGCAGGTTTGTGTGTATATATGTAAATTATCTGTACAAATCTACACCGTTTGACCAATCCACATTAAATTTGATGCTTATACTTTAGAACACTGCAGAAAACATAGACTATTACTTTTTTGTCTTCAGACCAATCTATAGCACATAACCATGAAAATTGGCACACAGGTAGCCTAAAAGTGCCGCCTGAAGCCTCAATTTTAAAATCTAAAGTTTGTTTTATTGCAATAAATGAATATTGACAAGGAAGCATGTTCCACAGGGTATGTGTATTTGAGTTAATACAGAGATGTTTCACTGTCATATTTGAGCATTATGATAAGAAATTACAAAATTTCAGAAGTCATTATCATCTTTATGAATATTTTTCTGTCGTTTTTCGAATTGCTCTATTTCAGCTCAGGAAGTTGAAATTTCCATATTGCACATGTTTCGTTATTCATAATTCTGCATTTTTTCATCGGAATTTCGTTATTGTTTGTATGTCTTCATCTTTTATATATTGAAATATATTATTCAGAAATTAAGTGTTGTATTTGCATCTGAAGTAAACTGTAGAAGCTATAAAAAAGTTAAAACGTTGTTAAAAAGTATTTTTCGTACAGCTTAAATGATTGAAGTTAAAAAGTATTTCTGTACAACTTAAATGATTGCATTTTTCAATGTAAGAAAAGTGAGTATTCTAATTCATTTTTCAATCAACATTTAACCATTTCAACCTGAGAAACGTCGGGTTATTTAGCCAGTTATACATAAAAATATTGGAAGAAGCATTACAAAAAACTCTGCATTTTTTTTTGCAAACTTCTCTGATAAATAAATTCAAAAATCATAAATGCATCGTCTTGTAAAACACAATCTTCACTGGAAACAACAAAGCTTTATAACACAGACCGGAAAAAAAATACCCTATCAGACCATACGATAATTGTGTTGTCGCACAATAAACAAGCTTTTCTTATCCTTCATCCCACCACTAATGCCCGCGCCGATAAAAAATAGTACATCTTCTTAGGTGAGATACACACAACGTCCAACCTATTCCTTTATCTCATTTGCTTCTTTCGCGTTGTCCACTTTTTTGCGTTCTCTGACAACGCGACAATCTTTTTTTTTTCGCAAGCAGTTACAATTCACTCAAAAACGGGTAGTGACGAAACACACACAACACACAAAAAAAATAAGTTCAGGCAGAATCTAATTTACTTTTAATGCCCGGTGCTAGTCGTTGTTGACACGCATTCGACCTGTCACATCTTCACGGCGAGTGGATAAATTAACTTACCGTCTCAAGGGTGGACGCTTTCATTGCTTCCGACATTTAAGGCTCCCGTATCTGTTTTTGCGAACCATATTTTGGTAACGGTGTTGGGCTTGTCACCTGGGGGGCTCATCCATTAGCCGCTGATGGTTTTACTGCGTTCGAAGAGCGACGTTCTATCGCGTAATTGATGAATGTCTTGCAGAAGTTAAAGAGAAGCACATGCTGATAAAACAGTCTGAGGGGCTTGGTCTTTTTTTATGTGTTCGGTCTTTTTAATTGACCTAAGCAGTTGCCTTCTTTTCGGTCTAACCAGGTATCTCGCCGGTAGCAAAACTGATCAGCTCTTGACGGGACGAGATTTCTTGTTAATAAAAATAAACTGTCTAGATCTTGAAGATGAGGTTTCTCTTCTTTAACGAAATAGGTCACATCATGATGGACGAGATACATTGTTGTTTGCAAAATTGGTCGAGTCTTCATTGACCAGATATTCCTCTTAGAAAAATTGTTCAGATCATGGTGTGACGTCTGGTGTCCAGGTGACGCACACAAAAACTCTCGTCAAATGGTAACACAAGATTTATTTGCAGCGTTACACTATGAGATTCTAGGTCGCAAAGGATCTGGGTTATCTGCCGCTAACGTCAAAGTCTTGGCTATGCGTATGACGGACGTCCTAAATTTGACCGGGATGGTCGTCTGGTAGCACAATCTGTGTCTACCGAAAAGTCTAGTCCGCAAAGGATCTGGCCTATAGCTCATGAACTGCTGACAATAGCCCTCTGTATTGCTTCTCTGCGAGATATAAATCCAACTACTCACCTACCTAATAATACAGTACAAAGTACCAAATCCGGAATCCTCCGGACCTCGTCCATTCCAAATTTCGGATTATATGCATTTTTGCCAAAAAAAAAAAAAAAAAAAAAAATCCAACCCTTCCCACGCGAATTTTGCAATTGTAATAATAAAATAGCGGTTATATAAATAGGAATAATTTTTAAAAAAGGAAAAAAAAAACCTTTTTAATACAATGCAACAAATTTTACTTGGAAGTCTTTCAATTTTTCTGTGAGGTATTTGAACATGTCTGTTATTGTGCGTTGCTTCATCAATTAGGTCCAGGTTTAGCGCCTTGTTCGTTAAAAATTGTTGGAGAGATGTAAAAAAGTGAGAAAACAAAGAAACGCCTTCAAGCAAAACAGACAGATTTTGAACAATTCTTGATTTCTGACTTCGACTGTATCAATGTTAAACACCACGCAGTAAAGGTAGGAAGTCAGTTAATTAACATCGCAGTGGAGCAACATGGCACCACACAATAACGAGTTCTTTGGTAAATTGAAATTGTTGATTCTAAATGACTAACTTGTGGTTTTAAAGAGAAAAAGCATCTAGAAATCCATACAAAAATTCGAAGCAGCACTTGAGAGTTTCATACGCTAAGATCTGGAGTTTGTAAGAAAAAGTAAATCGTATAGCCCAGAGTCAATCAATGTAACGAACAAAGTGTCTCTATCAGTATTATGCTATCTGAATAATGCATAAGAGCATGCTATACTGCGAAATAATTATGTTCTGAATCGATTCCGGGTATCACAACTGTCCGGGTATGAACAACTGTTTTTCTGGAAAGATTATAAGCGGTAGCTTTGAGTGTCATACGTTTATACCATCAAGGAAAAAGCATGCATGTTTATTTTTGTTGCATATTTTTCAGGGCTGTTGCAAGTTAAATCCGCCGTGGCCTCAAATGTCCTCACGTTGACGTGCCAGCTCAGGTGTGACCTCGTCATCTGACAGTGGCTCAAAATTATGTGGTGTTAACCTTGGAATATTTCATTTGAAATGGATAAGGAAACTATCGCCAATAGTAATTAAATTACCATCCCACTGAAGCACCACAATTGCTATGGCGATGGTCGAGGATCAATCCTACAGGGAAAGATCCGAGGAAAACCTTTGGATTGCGTGGAGTAAGGATAGCGTATGTGATATGTCATTCGAAAACAATCAAACTACGCTACAATGAAAGACCTTCAATCAATGAAATGATTCGGCGAATTTGAAACTCTGTCCAAACAAAGACCACGGGGCTGATGCACGTTCAATCTGTCGTGGGCTTAAATGTCCTCACGTTGGCGTGGTGTAGAAATTTGGAGAGTAGGATGTGAGCTCAAATCTTTCCTCGTTATCTGACCGTGGTTCAAAATTACGTGATGTTGTTCTCGAAACTTTCCCTTCGTGGTTCATCTCAGACCGTCGTCAATAGCCCGTTCTTCTGCCCCAGTGTGATGTTAATTGATTAACTACCTACATGTGAAATTATCAGGTCCGGGTATATACGTCAAAACTACAATCTCCTCGATAGAACCTACTAACTTTTATTAAATTAGTCTTTTTATCACTCCTTAGTTTGAAACCTAATTTTTGCTTCATTGTTTTTCCACGTTCTATCAATGGGTACGGCCTAATTCTATGTTTAAAAATTTCCCTCCCCATCAACGAACTTACTCTATGATTGAATGAACTAATCACACTAGTCGAATTAACCAGGCTCGAATTTCAAGTGACTGATTACACTCAAAGGAAAGAATAAAAATTGAATTCATCCTATTAAGCAGTAACAAGAGATTATGCCATAAAAAAACCTATGACAAAACAAAACTATCAATTTATCACATACAAATGATAATGGCACTCCTAAGCATATCAGATTACCTTAAAAATGGATTTATTGAAAGCTTCCAAAAACCAACTAGATCCTATTAACCTACTTCAGTCGGGCTAAATGTGTTCACTTGCTTATTTGGACTCGAAAAATGGGATAACTTTTTTTTAACCTAGTAAAAGGACTAATTAATTCACGCACGACCAACCTTCTTTCCCCACTGGGTGCTTATTACGTTGAAAAGAAAAACGTGACAAATCGGTTCGCGAACAGATGTCAGCAATTAGGAAACTTATTCAAAAGTTTCTCCCCGAATTCAATGGTTAATCGCCCCAAATGCTTCTTTCTGCGCCGCTGAAGGAAAAAATATTGATTTATTTAAAACGTGTATTCCACGCGGGTTGTTTTAAAACTTGCTTGAACGTCTTTGTGACGTATTTGAAATGACGGAAGGAATTAAGGGTATGGAATTTCCAAAAATATGTACGTAAATAAATTTCTCGAACCAAAAATTGTCCAATATGTCAACATAGAACGAAGATTATTTAAGGACTTCTTAAAACTACTTTTATTTATTAAACAATAAATAAAAGTTGGTTTTTGTGGCGCAATCAAATAATAATCAGTAATCGAATGCAATGCATTATAGTATGTTCTACCAAAAAAAATAAATAAATAATAACAGCATTATATATCTCAGTAATAGGTAGTTGAATTAACATCTCAGGGAGTAACACACATTGGACTATTGACGACAGTCCGGGGTTCATCCCGCAGAAGAATATCCGAGGACAGCACCTCGTAATTTTGAACTACGGTCAGACACATTGAACTACACCGAATCATTAAAAAGCAAATATAATTATTTTGTGAAGAATTATAACAACCTAATGTCTGATATTAATAACAACTTATAACATATATAATTTTAAGAACATAAGAAATTCAAAATAATTACAACAAAAGTGGTAAAAAATGAAAAAAAAAATGAAAAAATGTTGTTGGATCAGGGCGTTGTCAGTAAAGAGCTAGAGACCCAGACATTACAAAATGGTGTTTTCTACACATGAGCAGTATTAGGCTGAAAAAATTGCTCATATACCCCCCCCCCCAAACACCATTAAAAAGCAAAATAACAAAGTGAAACACTATCGCAGCAGCAGGGAAATCCACAACACCAAGCCTGAAAATCGAACCAAACCAAATGCTACCAACTACCCAGTCCAACTAAATGCTAACACCAAACTTCCGTTGCAAAGAAACCATAAAAAAATAAAAAGCAGTAAAATAAAGTCCCCAGCTACTATTCAAAATGAAATTCAGAAACAGAATAGAATTATTCATCGATTGCGTAGCTGATGATATTAATAAATCTTTCAAGAATAGTATTAAAGAACGTAAAAGGGTATTTATTATTGTGGGAAGTGTGGTTTTATATATATATATATATATATATATATATATATATATGTGATGTCAACACTGGAATGGCACTGTAGCTATTACTTGATATGGTATTTTGGAATGAGTCCACGTGTTGTAAAACACAACATTTATTA
The DNA here is from genome assembly GCA_947359465.1 of Metellina segmentata. Lineage (NCBI taxonomy): Eukaryota > Metazoa > Arthropoda > Arachnida > Araneae > Tetragnathidae > Metellina > Metellina segmentata. Next base: position 6,755,663 of record OX375879.1, read on the forward strand.
ATTTAATTGAAGATGGTACACATATGAGCCACAGAGGTCTCAATAGATTCGCATAAAAAAAGTACGGAAGAGTGGCCACACAGGTCTCGACTCTCTCCGATCACACAAAAAACTGAAGACCCTCCGCCGCGGGCAAGGGATCAAGCCTTTTCCCCTTAGCGTTCGTGGTGTTCCGTTTCCTGGATGAAATAGTCCCTTTCTCCTTTCGGTAGTAGGTGGGGAGGCGAAAGAATTCCGTTCCTACACTGGGGCATCCTGACGGTGTTCGCCCCGAACATCACTGCACTCATTTAGGCACGTACAATGGGACCTGAAAAAAATAAAAAAAAACAAAAAAAAAGTATCTATTTCACTTTTGAGAGAATTGCTGAAAATAAAGATCATTTTTCTCTCCACATTAGTTTCTCTTTCCCAGAGTTCTTTAAAGTTAATTAGTCCATGGTTTCATGTGTTCGGCAGCAGTGGACGTGTTGATAGGTCCTTCGTGACTGCCCACTTTCCTCACCTCGTAACGGTCGTGTGGTTTCCTGTTGATAATTTCGTATGGGCCCAGATATTTTGGTCGTAATTTGAGTCCTGCTCCAAATTGGGTCCTCTGTATCCCTACCAGGTCTCCTTCTGCATACTTTCTTGCAGGTTTCCGCTTCCGATTATACTGTTTTCGGTTTTCTTCTTGCATCCTTAGGATTTGTTCCTTAGCTTCTTCCCTAAGTCCTCGATTTCTTATGAACCATTCTTCATATTCTTGTTCCAACATTTCTCTGACCTTCAGATCTTCTTTATTCTTCATTGATACTCCTGTTAGCAATTCAAATGGTGTGATTTTTGTACTTTTACTAGAGGTGCTGTTTAAAATTCTTTGAATTGAGTTGACATATTTAAACCACTTTTCTGGTTCGTTGATCGCTAATTTCGTCAGTACCGGTATCACAGTTTCAAATATTCGTTCGATTTGACCATTTCCTCGAGGTACTCCTGTGGTGATTTTGAAGTGTTCAATGCTTCTTTCGTCGCAGTAACCTTCGAATTCTTTGGATGTGAATGCGGTGCCTCGATCTGAAATTATTCTTGACGGATTTCCGAAAATATGTGACTGCGATTCTAGCTTCTCCAACGCATCACGTGTAGAAGTTGATTTTACAGGATAGAGCCAAGTAAATTTAGTGAAGGCATCTATCACAGCGAAGATGTGTTGATAGTGTTTATTTGTTGTCGCCAGAGGTCCCAGAAAATCAATATGGTATGTACTAAGCGGTACACTCCCTTTGGGTATTGGATTTAATTGACCCTCTTGCTTGCCCCTTTTCTTATTCGTCAAGATGCACTTAACGCAGTTCATTATGACGTTCTCCACTTTTTTCCTGAGTCCTGGAATGGAAAAATCTCTTTTCACTAACTCCTCGGTCTTCGCCACGGCAAAATGTCCTTTTTGATGGAATTCCTTTATAATATCTGATTGCATCCTCTCGGGGACGACAGGCAGTTCACTTCCGTTTTCATATCGATATAATACATCGTTTTTGATCAAGTAGTCGTTCTTCTCCCCTCTCATCAATAATTCTTTAATAACTTGAATATACTCATCTTGTCGTTGGGCTGCTGCTAACTTGCACGGTATTTCTTCACCCGTTGGTTGCGATACTATCACAGCGACATTTCGGCTCAAAGCATCTGCATGTCTCATTTGAGCACTTGGTCGATGAATTATTTCGTATTCGAATTCCTCCATGATTAACGCCCATCTCGCTATCTTAGGGGTTAAGTCCTTCTTGCTCATGGTTTGCTGGAAGGCTGAGCAATCCGTCATTATTTTAAATTTGGTTCCGAGTAGATAATTCCGGAATTTTTTCAAAGCTCCGATCACTGCTAGAATTTCTAATTCATAACTGCCGTATTTTTCTTGTTGTGCTGTTGTCTTCTTACTCATGTATTGAATTGGATACATCTTTCCGTCATCTGCCTGTTGCAATAGTACTGCTCCGAATCCGTGTGAGCTTGCATCACAATGAAGTTCCAGTGGCGGTCCTTGTCTGAAAATTTGTAGCACCGGCTCGCCAGTCAAGGCCTGCTTTAATTCTTGAAATGCAGTTTTCTCCTTCGACCCAAAATGGAATTCCCTATTATCACGAAGTAAATCACTGAGGGGCTTCGCTATCTTGGCATAATCTCGAACAAACTTTCGAAAATAACCGGTCAATCCCAGAAAACTCTGTATTTGTTTGGCATTTTTGGGTTGTGGGAAGTTCCGTACGGCTGCAGTTTTTAAAGGTGAAGGCTTTATAGTTCCTTTTTCTACTACGTAACCCAAGAATTCTATCTTTCGTTTTAGAAACTGACACTTTTTGAAGTTTAGTTCTAATCCGTACATTGACGCCGTATTTAAAACACGTTCTAATTTTTCTAAACCCTCTACCTCATTCATGGCTGGTATGATAATATCATCTACATAAATAATAACAGTTTTATCTTTTAACAAATCCTTAAAAACATGAAAAATATATCTTTCAAATACACTTGGACTGGTTGACAATCCAAAAGGTGTCTTTAAAAACTCATACTGTCCCTCGTGGGTAACAAAAGAGGTGTACTTTGTACTCTCCTTTTCTATGTCGACGTGAAAAAAGCCGTTTTTCAAATCTAACGTTGTGAAGACTTGCGAGTCCTCCAATTTGTCCAACACGTCTTCGATTAGAGGTAACGGGAAACGGTCCTTAATTATTTTTTTGTTGAGCTTTCGGAAATCGACACAAAGTCTGTGATTCCCATCTTTTTTCTTACAAAGCACTATAGGGGCAGAATATTCCGAACAGCTGTTTTTAATTATCCCTTTTTCTAACCACTCTTGGATTTGTTTTTCAACTATAAGTTGTTCAGTAATCGGCAACCGCCGAGCACGCTGACTAACTGGAACTTCGTCCGTCAGAAGAATTCTCATCTTAACATCCGTGTTTGTTACTTGCTGAGGCACATAATTTCCTACAATTTGACAGATTCTTTCACGTAAACAGGGATTCATTATATGGGAGAGATCTGTCTCTTCGCTAGACATATCCAACGCTACGGCGCCTAAAGTGTAAACAAAAGCACCTGCTGATGAGTCATTTTCATGCGCCTTCGATACTTGAAAGTCTACGAGGGGATGTTGAGGGAAACTCACGCGCTCTTCTTCCCCGTGATTTATGACAACGCCTGAAGTTGTTGTTGCTTTGTTTTTTATTTCGCTTCCGTTTTCGCCCCTTACTTCTGACCTCCTTATTTCATTTATGTCTCTATCGGTAACGTTTAATGTTCCCCCAGAAAATGCAAACTTTACCCTTGATAATACGTTCATACCAATTATTGCTTCAAATTGTAAATTCTTAACGACATGCACATCAGAACACAAAGAAATATTATCAATAACAATTTCTGATCGGAAAAACCCTTCGGTACTTATTTTGTGTTGACTTATTCCATTTAAATATATCTTACTACCATTCAATATAGGAGATCCTATTTTATGATAACATTCCTCATTAATTAGAGTTATTTCAGATCCAGTGTCTATTACTGCATTAATATAACACTTTTCAATATAAACACTCTTTTCAATTTTCTTAGGAGTTGCTACATATATTTGATTTACAGTTTTATTCACATTTGCATTTTCACCTTTAAAATTATATGTACAAGTATTACTCTTATGCCCATAATTTCCACATGCATAACACTTAATTCTATTACTTTTATATGGATCTCTATTTGGTACATCATAATCAACCTTATTAACATACTTATTGACATTTGTACTATAACCAACAGTTTTATAACAATTATCAACATTTCTACTATTCTGGTTAGCACGAAAGTTCGACGATTCACCTTTATATCGAGTTTCATCTTGCGAAACATTTTTTCTGTATTTATTTACATTCCGTATCTCCATTTTTCCTAATTGCAACCTCGCACTCTCATATTCCTCTAACTTTTTCACTATAACTTCTGCGCATTTTAATTGATGCCAGTCATCTATGAAGTGTGTTTTGATTTCAAACGGCGCTCTACGTTTTATCTGCTCGGATACCATTAGTTCCCTGAGCTCGTCAAAATTTGTTATTTTGAGTCCTCTTAACCATTCGTCAAAATAATGACTTATTTCAAACGCAAAATCTCGCCAAGTGGCTGTACTTTCCTTTTTATGATTCAGGAATTTTTGTTTGAATTGTTCAGACGTAAGTTTAAATCTTTTGAGTAAGATTTCTTTTATGTGTTCATAGTCATTAGATCTTTCCTCCGGTTCGCGAGTTATAATCTGTGCTATCTCTAAGGGTAATAAACCTAGTAAATGCGTTACAAAATCTTCACTTTCGATTTCGATTTTCGTCGCTTGTCTCTCGAACAGCGCTAAATACGTACTTATATCATTGGATTCATTCGAATCAAAACTTTTAATTATCTTTGATAATTCCTTTCCTCTATCCCATGCAGTGTTCGATTCTGTCATGTGATTTTCCCTAACTGTTTGTGTCGCATTTTGCAGTTTCAGTTTTTCCAATTCAAATTCGCGTAATTCTTTTTCTTTTCCCCTCTCTAACTGCTGTTTGTCTTTCTCCAGCTGCTCTTTTTCGATTCTTTCAACTATTATTGTATCCAGAAGTGTTTTTGTGTACTCCTCATCGTAGTCGAGTTGTTTCGTCACTAACTTTTTTAATTTCGAAATTGTCGCATTTGAGGGTATTTCTATATCTAATTCCGTTGCAAGACGGTAAATATCGTCCTTCCTTGCTTTACCAAAATATGACATCTTTATATTAAAAATGAGCAAAATGTACTCACAGTTTGCGATGATGATGGCTCTCTAGGGTTCTAGTCCACGTTCAATTTGCATGGGGTAATCCCGGCCGAACCCCCATTTTGTGATGTCAACACTGGAATGGCACTGTAGCTATTACTTGATATGGTATTTTGGAATGAGTCCACGTGTTGTAAAACACAACATTTATTAATTTAATTGAAGATGGTACACATATGAGCCACAGAGGTCTCAATAGATTCGCATAAAAAAAGTACGGAAGAGTGGCCACACAGGTCTCGACTCTCTCCGATCACACAAAAAACTGAAGACCCTCCGCCGCGGGCAAGGGATCAAGCCTTTTCCCCTTAGCGTTCGTGGTGTTCCGTTTCCTGGATGAAATAGTCCCTTTCTCCTTTCGGTAGTAGGTGGGGAGGCGAAAGAATTCCGTTCCTACATATATATATATATATATATATATATATGTAGGGTTAAGCCCCACGGCTATCCTAAGATAAGCATTACAACTTTTACCTGAAAAGAAGTACAACTTTCACTTAAAGAAGCGCGATCGTTTTTTGATCGCGCGCGCATCGGATCACGTTAGACGAGACGATTGATGTTATGTTGACGGACGTGATCTCGATGCGCCATTTTTAAAACTCTCTGTACATATTATCTATAATAAATCGAATTCAACTAGAAGTATTCACTTAATAAAACCCCAGCACCCTACATTATGGGGGCTCGGCCAAACCTGACGAAGTGACTTTTCAAGACGCTGTTACTGTGAGTAGATGTTGACGGACGCTCTCAAAGTTATTAGCCTTTCAACTGACGCGTAAAGGATCTGCTGTTGTGAAAACTGGAGTTTTAAACAACTTCTCCGACGGACATTTCGGGTCGCTGGTGGTTAAAATAATCTCTTTGGTGTTTGCTGTGTGACTGCTTTCGTCTTGTGCTTGGCTCCGAACACAAAATGGCGAAATCGCTTGGCGACATTCCCGCGGTAGCTGCACTACTTCATTCCGGTTCTTCGAAATTGATCAGACTCTTGTACAGTGTGGTTTTCGACGACGAATACGATCGGGACAGCCGACAGAAGTTGCGTGCCTTCTCATCCTTCCCCGAGAACTTCGATGTGGAGAAGAGAAAGAAATCCGTGCAACAGACTTTCAAGCTGCACGACGTTATCTCAGTTTGTTCCATTCTTCATATTGACAGTGCTGGTACGAAAGAAGAACTCTGCGTGTTGATTTTCGATGCCCTTTCGGATCTCACCGCACTACAAAGTACCATCGACGCTTCTTTTTCTGACGACGATGACGAACAATTCAATCAGACATCTGGTGCCTGTGTTGCTTCATATATACCCAGCTCTTCAGAGGAATCTCCTTTTCCCGTTCTGCAGGCCTCACTTCGAAACTCCATTTCCCCGGCTGCAAGTATTCAGCAGAATGATAGCTGGTGGTTTATTCTAAAAGACCTGGCGCAAACTATCAGACACTTTAATGGCCGAGATTCATACTCAATCTCCGCATTCTTTCGTGATGTGGATGAAAATCTTGAACTGTTTCCTGCATTGAGCGATGCTCAGAAAATTATATTTACTAAAAATCTGTTAACTGGACCAGCCAAAACCTTTTTGCAGTCTCAGCGTGGATTAACAACATGGCAAAAATTAAAAACTGCCCTGTTGGAAGAGTTCAGCCAAAAAATTAACAGCATCGACCTGCATAGGCAGTTGGAGCATCGTAGGATGAAGCCTACTGAGACTGTATCGGAATATCTCTTGGCTATACGGGAATTGGCAAGCAGAGGTGCCAATTGCATCGACGAAATTTCTATCATAGATTATTGTATCAGGGGTATACCAGACTCCCTGAGCAATAAGCAAATATTATATGGTGCCACTTCAATATCCCAATTCAAAACAAAATTGATGATTTATGAGAAAATTTATCTGGAACGCACCAAATACAAACAAATAGACGACAATGCGCACTCCTTCAACGATGTGAACCACCGCCGAGGGACAGAAACAAAGCCTCATTTCCAAAAACGCAGTCAGGAAACCCCAAATTTTTCCAGACAGCGCAAACAACAAATTTGCTACAATTGCAATGAAGTGGGACACATCTCAAAATTTTGCCCTGATCAACATCGTGGCCCAAAGTGCATGTTGTGTGGAATGTTTGGACATAAATCCTCCTCTTGTGTTAACAGAACTAGCAGATTGGAGAATAACAAGGTTACAACTTTCTGCTGCGCAGCTCCAAACTTAATGTTTCACAGTGTTACAATCAATAGTGTTCCAATTAATGCTCTTATTGATACAGGAAGCCAAGTTACCATTATCCATGAAGATGTATACAGAAAAATTGGCTCTCCAAAATTGCAGAACTATCCTACTTCTCTTACGTCATTTGGTAACTCTAAAGTTTTACCTCTTGGTCGTTTTGAAACCGAAATTCTCATTGATCATGAACTGTTTACTACTAATGTTTGTGTTGTCAAGAACCAAACTATGTCATCAGACGCCATTATTGGTATGGATATCCTCAAACAAGCTGATGTTTCCATTACAAAAGATAACATTTCCATACGCAAACCTGCAACTGAACTTGCTCACAATGATGCAGATGTGCTAATCCATAGTATCTCAGTTGACGACAGTTCCGAGTTGGATATAGGCCCCAATGCAGCGAAAGATGAGAAGGATGTCATTAAGCAGTTAGTATCCAACTATGTGCCCAATAAAACAAAAACAACCAATGTCGAAATGAAGATTCAAGTTAAAAGTGATGCATCTATATTTCACAGACCTAGACGTTTACCATTTGCTGAAAGAGATGTTGTTGACAATCAAGTTCAAGTGTGGCTACACGACAAAATTGTGGAACCGTGTTCTGAGTACTCAAGCCAAGTACTTGTTGTGAAAAAGAAAGATGGCAGTCCAAGAGTTTGTGTGGACTACCGCAAGTTAAACAAGAACATAGTGAAGGACAGATATCCGTTACCTCTCATTGAAGACTTGTTGGATAAACTACAGGATGCACGTACATTCACTACCTTAGATCTAAAAAATGGTTTCTTTCATGTTCCTGTTGAAAAGAACAGCCGCCGTTACACCTCATTCGTAACTCACAATGGACAGTACCAATTTTTACGTGTACCTTTTGGTTTATGTACATCACCATCTGTGTTTCAGCGATTCATCAATTCAGTGTTCAAGGATCTGATCCTAAAAGGTCATGTTTTACTGTACATGGATGACCTTATCATCCCTTCCAAGAGTGAGACAGAAGGAATACAGATGTTGAAGTCAGTCCTCTCAGTCGCCTCTGAACATGGACTGATAATCAATTTTAAAAAGTGCAACTTCCTAACTAGAAGAATTGAATTCCTTGGCCACGTGATAGAAAATGGACAGTTATTCCCATCACCTCTGAAAACTGCAGCTGTTATGAACTATCCCCAACCAACATGTCACAAGGAATTGCAGAGTTTCCTTGGCCTTGCTGGGTACTTTCGTAAGTTTATACCCAACTTTTCTGTTATTGCTTACCCTTTACAGATCTTTTAAAAAAGAATCAAGAATTTAATTTTGGTGATGAAGAAAACCATGCTTTTACCCTCTTAAAGCAATGTTTATGTGATAAACCTGTGCTTGATATTTATAATCAACACAGCCATACAGAACTCCATACTGATGCAAGTATTCATGGTTATGGTGGTATTTTGATGCAAACCTCCATTTCAGACAATTGCCTTCATCCTGTGTACTACATGAGTAAACGTACATCTGAAGCTGAAAGAAAATACTCAAGCTATGAACTTGAAGTGTTGGCAATAGTGCAAGCATTGCAAAAATTTAGAGTTTATTTACTCGGCAAACACTTCAAACTTGTAACTGATTGCAACGCATTCAAACTAACGATGAGCAAGCAACAGTTGAGTACAAGAATTGCTCGGTGGGCATTGCTATTAGAAGATTTCGACTACGAAATGGAACACCGACCTGGTTCCCGAATGATGCATGTTGACGCCCTCAGCAGATCCCCAGCTGTACTGAACATCCAGGACTCTCTTCTTTTGCAAATCAAACATGCTCAAAATCAAGATGATGAAGTGAGTGCTATCAAAGAAGTACTTCAAACTAAGCCATATAAGGACTTTTGCTTGAAAGCTGATATTCTCCATAAATTTGTTGATGGCTATGAACTACTAGTTGTCCCAGAATCTATGCAAACGGAAATCATAAGGAATGCTCATCAAAAAGGTCATTTTGCTTCAAAGAAAACTGAAGATACTCTTAAGCAACAATTTTTTATCCCGAAACTCAAAGAAAAGATTGACAAGTGTGTTGCTAATTGTGTCCCATGCATCTTAACTAACCGCAAATGCGGCAAACAAGAAGGTATGCTTCAACCCTTACAGAAGGATGACACTCCACTCCACACGTACCATATTGATCATCTTGGTCCTTTAGCCAGCACACACAAAAATTATAAGCACATATTTGCAGTCATTGATGCTTTTACAAAATTTGTGTGGCTCTACCGAACCAAATCCACCGACTGTGCTGAGGTCATCTCTAAATTAGAAACTCAGAAAACTCTATTTGGAAACCCTACACAAATCATATCTGACAGAGGCCCTGCATTTTCCTCAAACGACTTTAAAACCTACTGCTCCGAAGAAGGTATTCGCCATCTCCAAATAACTACCGGCTTTCCCAGAGCGAATGGACAAGTTGAACGCTTGAATTCCATCATTATTGCTGTTTTGTCCAAATTATCCATCGAAGACCCAACAAAGTGGTACACCCATGTGGTTGATGTCCAACAAGCAATCAACACATTTCAAAGAAGCATTAATACAAGTCCTTTCGAACTACTATTTGGTACAAAAATGAAGTCCAGGAATGACGTGCAGATTACAAACCTACTGAATACTGAAATTCAGTCCGATTTTCTGCAATCCCGTGAAGACCTCAGACGAGCAGCTAAGCGACAAATACTGAAAGTACAGGAAGAAAACCGAAAGACCTACAATCTTCGACGTAGACCACCGCGTAAATTCAAACTTAATGATTTAGTTGCAATCAAACGCACTCAATTTGGACCTGGACTGAAACTTAAGTGCAAATTCCTAGGACCCTATAAAGTAATTAAGCTTAAAAACAATGACACATATGATGTTGAAAAATGTGGTTTCTGTGATGGACCAATAAAAACCACCACCTGCATTGAATATATGAAACCCTGGACTGATAAACTTTCCTAAACTTATTTTTCTACGGACAATTTGAACCAGGATTATTGATATAGTTTTTGTTTACTGTGCATATTTGATTTCTTTATAATTGTGTCTTATTCATTTAATCTAATTGCTTCTTTTTATTGTATTTACATTTGTATTTCTCAAAATTTTTGTTTATGTGAGTGCTGTCATCTGAGGGCAGATGACCAGGTAGGATGGCCGAATGTAGGGTTAAGCCCCACGGCTATCCTAAGATAAGCATTACAACTTTTACCTGAAAAGAAGTACAACTTTCACTTAAAGAAGCGCGATCGTTTTTTGATCGCGCGCGCATCGGATCACGTTAGACGAGACGATTGATGTTATGTTGACGGACGTGATCTCGATGCGCCATTTTTAAAACTCTCTGTACATATTATCTATAATAAATCGAATTCAACTAGAAGTATTCACTTAATAAAACCCCAGCACCCTACATATATATATATATATATATATATATATATATATATATATATATATATATATATATATATATATATATATATATATATATATATATACAGTGGTACAGATATAGTGAGTGGCTCCCAAAGTTGTTCGTATACTTTAAAAATTTGTAGAAGAAGTTTTGTATCCTAGAATTGAATTCGAATCAAAGGATATTTACAATATTACAAGGAACAATATTTTTTCATGTCGTCTCCATGTGATTTTGAATAAGACCTAGCATTTGTTTTAAAATATTGACTCATTTTATTTTTATAAAAATGAAAATGCAACGAGGCAGAAAAGGCGATCGTGGTGATCCTGCCTTTACTATCGCACTCCACACATGCCCAGAACAGGGCGTTATGGTCTGGGGTAACATCTCCTTTGATAGCCCTTTGGTAGTTATTTGTGGCACACTTACAGCACAGCGGTACGTAGACAACATTCTATGTTACCGTTCCTTTTGCGACACCTCTGACTTACTTTTCTGCAAGATAATGCCCGGTCGCACAAGACACGTGTTGCTATGAATTGTCTTCAAGTTTAACCAACGCTTCCTTGGCCAGCTAGGTCTGATCTCTCTCCCATGGAACAAATTTGAGACGTTATGGGAAGGCGATGGCAACCATCCTGTAATGTTGACCATTTAGCCCGACAGTTGGAGACAATTTGGCAAGAAATTCCGCAGGACAACATTCGGAAACTTTTTCAGTCTATGCCACCCCGAGTGCCAGCTTGCATCCAGGCTAGAGGTGGACCAACGATGTATTGACTTCCTCCGTTTGTAACGGTCAAACTCTGAAATAAATCATTCAATTGTTCTGAAATTTTAATCGTTTGTTTTTCTATTGTATGTTCTTCACATCCATCCATTTTTATCGCAATCAGACAACTCCTTCTTGGTGCCTCGATTTTTGTGTTATCTATATATATAAAATTCAAATGGAACAGCTACACTCTACGTTTATGAGCGATGGCAAGGGTCTTGGCGATTTTTTGGCGCACTTCTAAAGTCGCCAAGGCAATAATTATTCCATAACTCTTTTTCTGTCAAAATTTTTTTTTCTTTTAACAACACACTTTTTAAACACGTTTCAGAACGTTTTGAAAAGTATATATTTTAAAAACTTTCACAAAAAGTAGTAAGCTTAAGCACATATCAAAACACATTTGTGAACCAGCAGAGAAACTAAGCTACGAATGTTGGGTAAGAATACCTTGAACTTATCAATTGCAATAAATACAGTGGGCATGTTGAAAAAAGAAAAAGATTTACAAAAGAAAAACAGCAAGAAATAATACAACCTGATAACGTCAGAATTCTTTCGAAAAAAATAATGAAAATGAAAATGGTAAAAAAAAAACTCTTAATCCTTTCGTGAAAAAACTATTATAATAAAATAAAAATTCCACAACGGTCAAAATACAAATAAATGGACCAATGGTATCACAGAAAACGATTTAAAAGGACCAATTCAATCAAAGGATATTTTAAAAACAAAATAACCAATGGGAGGAAAGAAAAAAATGTCAAACGAATCAATGAAATCAAACGACTTTAACGGATTTTGGAAGAACTTTCTAGAATATTCAAAATGAAAATTGAAAGTTTCCGTTTGCCGAGGTTGCCATTAAAACTACAACAACCGTAACGAACGATGGGTTGCCTTAATTAATCATAACTCGCTACTAGAATTTCGCCAAAAAAAATAATCGCCAAACCGTTGCCACCACTTATAAACGTAGAGTGTAGTTGTACCATTCAAATACACAACTCACTCACTTACTGACTGATTCACTGACTCACTCACTCATCACTGTATCGCAAGAAGTACAAGTCCTAGGAAGCTGAAATTTTGCAGGGTAATTCTTCTTATACCGTAGTGTACTAAGAAAGGATTTTGAAAAATTCGACGTGGAAGATGCCTAAAATCGACCACAGGCCTAAGCCAAAAGCAATTTGAAATCGCCATATAAATAACATTGAGTATAAAACGATTGCTGTACGCAGCTCAGATTGCTTTACCAGTGTTGATTGAAATTTTTTTTTTTTAAAAGACAAATTAAATTATAATATTCATGTTTGAACTGACATTTTACTTCTTCCCGTGATGAAAATAATATTTATAAATATTTGATTGACGAAGAAAGAATATTTCGAACATATATTTAATTTTACATAACTTACATTTTGTAATGGAACACGAAAACCTAAAAGAAAAAAAATCATTGATCATAAAAGAGTAATTTTGCTTTTCGATATCTGGCAACGTCAGAATTAATGTATAATTTTTTATTTTAGTTTAGAATTCTTTGTTTGGGTATTTGAGTTGACAGCAAGATGTTGCGATCATATTTGAGGATTCTTTTTGCTTATAAAATCATTATTGTTTTTGTGGTACAGCTACACTCTACGTTTATGACTGATGGCAACGGCTTGGCGATTTTTTTGGCGCACTTCTAGTAGCAAGTTACGATAAATTAAGTCAGCCCATCTTTCGTTATTGGTGTTGTGGTTTTCATGGTAACCTCGGCAAACGGAAATTTTCAATTTTCATTTTGAATATTCTAGAAAGTTCTTCCAAAATCCGTTAAAGTCGTTTGATTTCATTGATTCGTTTGACATTTTTTCTTTCCTCCCATTGGTTATTTTGTTTAAAAAATATCCTTTGATTGAATTGGTCCTTTTAAATCGTTTTCTGTGATACCATTGGTCTATTTATTTGTATTTTGATAGTTGTGGAATTTTTATTTTATACTAATAGTTTTCACGATAGGATTAAGAGTTTTGTTTCTTTGACCATTTTCGTTTTCATTATTTTTTTACGAAAGAATTCTGACGTTATCAGGTTGTATTATTTCTTGCTTTTTTTTCTTTTGTAAATCTTTTTCTTTTTCAACATGCCCACTGTATTTAGTGTAATTGATAAGTTTCAGGGTATTCTTACCATTCGTAGCTTAGTTTCTCTGCTGGTTCACAAATGTGTTTTGATATGTGCTTAAGCTTACTACTTTTTGTGAAATTTTTTTTAAATATACTTTTTAAAACGTTCTGAAATATGCTTAAAAAGTGTGTTGTAAAAAGAAAAAAAATTGTGACATTAAAAGAGTTTAGAGAATAAGAATAATTCTTGGCGACTTTAGAAGTGCGTAAAAAAAATCGCCAAAGCTGTTGCCATCACTCATAAACGCAGAGTGTAGCTGTTCCGTTTTGTTAATATTGTTCGTCTTTTATCGAATTGTTCTAGTTCAGAATATATTCAGGAAATCGAAATATAACACGTTAAAACATAATTTGTTTCATAATTCTGCATTTTTTTGGAATTTTTTGTTCCGTTTGCATTTATGTGTTACGGTATATTACCTATTGCAAAAATATTATTCAGGAGTTAGATTTTAATGATTTGTTTATTTGCTGCAGAATATCACTAGAAATTAATAATTGCTTGGTGGTATATGTATATGTCGACCAGCTTATTTTATCTGGTTTACATAATACCTAATGGTGTGGAGATTGCTGTTTCATAAAATAAATAAAATATACGCATCAAAATATTTTGAAGAGTGTAATTTATTATTTTAAAATAACAAGTAAATTAAAAAATAACTTTAAAATTAGATGGGTTGCGTTAAATTGAAACGCGTAGTCATACGTTGTAGTTCAAATATATTTCAAAATTTTGATATAGCTTTTCATTGAAAGACTATGAAAATCAATTAAATTTCATTTGTTTTTCGTGTTTCATTGGATGCTATTGAAAGCTGTACTTCACATAGTCAAGTAACTACATCCATCATTCTAAATAGGCACGTGGTTTCCTTCCGTGGAAAGTCGAAGTTGCTTACTCTACATATTGGAGCTGTTTTTATCCAACTTAGATACATGTGAAAGTAGAAGGGAAAGGCGGTTTCTGGATCAAGCGGTGCCGCGGTGCCGGAAGTGACGTCATAAATCGAGTGGAGTGGAGTTGTTTACCTCCTTCTACCGGAAATGACGTCATATTGATCGAGTAGAGTGGAGTTGTATGCCACCTGCTGGCGGAAATGACGTCATAACAATCGAGTGAAGATTAGTTGTTTTCGATTGCTGCTGCTGACGTCATAATATTAGAGTTGAGTTTAGTTGTTTTATTATAGGGGTTTTTCGAATCTGGCAATAGGAATATTTAACTTTTATGGAATGGCAACGACTGACGAAATGTATATGATGACCAAAGTGCGGTGCCGTGAGTGATGTCACAGCCTGGATGTTTGAACCAATTGCGGTGCCTTGTGTGACGTCATGACGTAGGGAAACTGTCAGTACCCGTGGAGCCATCTGGCGAGCACTTTTAAAATTAAAAGAGAAATTTTAAAAAATATATATTTATATATAAAAATTACTTTTTTTAGGATTTGATCGCATGACAAAATATACTCGTCTCCGAGTATTTGATCAACTAATCCACTTGACCACGAATATCTACCTATCTTTGCTATATAAATGTAATAATTTTTGCACAAAATAATCAGTCATGGAAGAGGTGAAGAAAGTATTCAACGATGTTGCTCATCCTGCTGGATTGGGAAATGTTCAAACCTTAAAGAAGTTTTTTAAGAATGTTCCTTCTAAAGACATAAGGTCTATGCCTCAAAAGGAACGTGCTTATACTTTACATAAACCAATTAGAAAAGTATTTCCTCGTAACCGAGTTTACGTGCACCCATAGCGTCTGTTTCATTTGGACAAAAAAGACAGTTTGTGTTTTCTAGAAAGAATTACAACTCGTTAAAAATTGTTCTGGAAAATGGAAGTTTACTTTTAATGATTTATCCAACCAACAAATTTTGGTTACACAGCTTGCCCCGTGGAAATGTATTATGCCCTAGAATTAACTTAACGTTTCGAAAAATTATTATATAAATTAGTGATAATCCCCATATGAGCCCCTGAACTGGAACACAGTGTAAATAGGAATGTACACTAAACGATATTTGGAAAACGTTACAATTAATATTTATGCCTTTGTGAATATTATTTTTATACTTACATCTTATTGTTATTTTAAAGAAACTTTTATGCGTGTCTTACCGCATACACTGTATTCTGGATTTATTTTTTTAATTAAATACTAATTTTATAAATTGTGTCTTTTTTTTAATGCAAGATCTGAAATGAAATTTTTTTTGCTATAAATATTTATGTTTTCTAATTTAGATGCTTTCACTTAAACACTAATTATACATTAGATGCTATAGCACATATTTTACTGCAGATTTATTTTTAAATACTGTACACTTAAGTAAAAATACAAATTTTTTTTTTTTTTAATTTTATTTTATTTAAAAACTTTGCAAAAACCCATACTATGAACATGTTTCCTTGTAAATTTTTTTTCTAATTAAACTAAAGAAAACTCACCCATATACCACAGAAGTACAACATGGTACTTACAGAAGTAAGTTGATTAAACAAAGAAACATTGGAACAAAGTTAATTAAACTTACAAGATTTGATGACCTTAACAAATGAGTAGAAACGCAGATGACTCCTTGTACATTTGAAGAAGTTATAATCGTATTGAAATCTAAACCATATGTTATTTTTTAATTATTATTTCCTAGTCGTATAATTTTTTTTAATAAATCTGGCTAAAATTTAGTGATTCAATTTTTTAGATTTACAAACTTTTTGAAATGAAATTTTCTTTGATTTATTGTAAAATATTAAGATGCTTTTACACAAAAATTAGATACTATTACACATATTTTAATAATGATTTTGAAAAAATACGATTGAACATATAAATTCGGTATTATTAAAAAATTTTAAATGCAGATTACAAAAAATAATTATTTTCAATTTACAATTAAGACATTTAGCATTTTGATTTCTTAAAGCATGTTTTTATGTAAGAAAAAAATTAAGAAGAAACCTGTAAAAGTAAAATATTTTTTACCTTTAGTTGAAACATTGCAAGACCCATACTATGAAGATGTTTACTTGTACATTTGAAGTAGTGAAAATGAATATTAATAAACTTTTAGTCCTTGAAGTTCTAAATTAAATGTCTCTTTATTCTAATACTCTTGCAAACCATACATTTTACTAAACATATGAACTTCTTTTTATTTACTTGAAAACCTTGTGTATATTATGCAGTTTAAATTGCAGAGTCAAATGCCAATTTTGTACAAGTATTTTACAAGATACTATGTATAGGTCTTTTATAATTTTAGATGTACTACATTGCTACGTTAAATGGATAGTAAGTGGGTTTTTGTGATTTTTGAAAATAATGTGTACATTTTAAGGCTGCTAAACAAAATAAGTTATTGCCCTTTCTTGATAGTTAATGCATAATCTAAAGAATTACTCGCACCACTGATAGTTTTACACATGAGTAAAATTTAAAAAAACAACGGAAAATTTTAAATACTAATTAATTTTTAAATGAACAAATATCATTGAAATAATGTTTAAGTATGAATTTTATGTATTCTTCAAACAATCTCTGCAAAAAAAAAACAAATTGTTCTAAAACATATTGAAAAATAATTCTAAAACATATTGAAAAATAATTCTAAAACATATTGAAAAATAATTCTAAAACATTTTGAAAGAAGTCATACTGAAACAAAGTAAACTATATAACACTTTTTAATTGAAAAAAAAAAAACACAGGATTCATATATTTTACACAAAGTAATGCACTATAGTAAAAACAAAAGAACGTATTTTTTACATGCCTGCATTTTTTAAGAGACAAATATTTCCTATGAGCCAGTTATTAAAAGCCGTCACCTCAGCTTTTGGGCAATGCAAATGATTTTTGTGATGACCACATGATAGTTTTTCGATCTCTTTGTTGGTGCTTAGAGCACATAGTACATCGAATTTTGGACACCCAAAGTGTTCCAAATTGATGTTTGGAATATTCAAGGCATCTAAGCGTTGTTTCTCAACACAACCACCTTTGTAAGCAACTAGGTACTGAGCGACACTCTTTGTCTGCTTGTACAATCCCAAAAGTTTAGAGTCTAGACTTTCTAAGGGATACACGTTTTCCCATGCTATGGGACAGAAAGGAAGTCCACACACGTAATTTTCAACATATCGCACAGTTTTACGATCTTTGACACTAAGTTTATACTTATAAGGCGATAGGTTAAAACGAATACTCGCAGCTACTTGCGATTTTATAGCGATGTAACCGTTTTCACGTACTAAGAAACCTTCGTTAGTTTGAAATCCATCAAAATCCACAATTGCGCAAATGTTAAACATTGCTATTCAAAAGCGTTATATGCTCGTGGAAAAATAATTGTAAACTGGAGACACAAAGAACTGAACTATATATAGCACCATACACTTACTAATCAGTAAAGTTAATCTTATTTTAGTCTTTTATCTTTTGTGAGTAACAATAAACTCGTAAGTGAAGAATGTACTAAGAAAACACGTGCTTGTGATAATGTGACAAGTAAAGCTTTATGTTGTAATACAGGATTTTAACAAAAGGGGGTATGCTTAAATGTGCATGTAATTTGTTCTTTTTTTTGCTCTATCACGTAGATGAGTTGAATACAATTCAATTCGGTGACTAAACTTGAGCAAGAAAAAAATATATATATAACCAAATATAATTTATACTCGAGGAACTTGTTTTTTTACTTTCTTTAAAGTATACTGATTTCTCTTGATTATGCTGTTTTATTTTTCTAAATTTACATCAGTAAATTGAATTACTTATTTATGGGCTCAAATCTTTGCCTTTTGTTGAACAGAAATTAGTATCTTTGACTAGTATCCGATTTTTTAAAATTGACGAAGATAACCTTTATGAGGGGATTTAATTCAATAGGCCCTATAATTTTACACTTAAGAGTAACAGAGCAGTATAGTTTTTAGGAAAATGAATAACCATTATGTAAATTTGAAGCCAAAATTTCCAAGCATGTCTATGCTTAATAAACGCCTATCTACGTTTAGAGATTGGCCACGCACAAACTTTGACATTTGGGACCTGGCCGAAAACGGATTGTTTTATACGGGTGTATCGGACAGAGTCAGGTGTTATTGGTGTGGCGAAGGGCTTGAAAATTGGCAAGAAGAGGATGTAGTGAGACACGAACATGTAAAGTTTTATCCAAAATGTTTGGTAGCCCAGCAACAGCAAATGATTGCTGACCCTAGATCAAAAAGAACAACAGATGAAATTGTACAGGTGGATGAAATCGAGAATAATACCAATGGTTTAATAAAACCCTATGTAAAAAATTACCCCTCAAACAACGACAAGGACGTACGACTTTGTAAAATTTGTTTAGAATCCGAAATGGATGCTACTTTACAGCCTTGCGGGCATCTGGTGACATGCATGAGATGTACGAAAGGTCTCTTAACGTGTCCTATGTGCCGAACCAATATTTTACATAAAATTAAAACGTACATTTGTTACTAAACGTTATCTATCATTTATCAATTCAAGTAGTAGATGCAATTTTTAGTGACTAACTGAACATGACGTGAAAGAATTCCATAAGAGTGGTATTTTGAGTTTAATGTTATTAAAGTAATACATGTGCGGCAGCAAAAAGACTAATAAGGAGGTTCGATACTTCTAAAATAATTATAAGACTTTCTATCAAGGACTTGTGGTAAAATCGTGTAGGAAAGACTTATACCTCTTCTAAATATATTAAATATAATAACTATTTTATTTATCTGTTTGTTCATTACATGCTAAACCTATTTTGAATAGAGGAATTTTAAAGTGCCTTAAAAAGGAGTTACAAATTGCTTTAAGAAAGATGTGTGAAAAAGTACTCTGTTAATGTAAGAAAGCTGGAAATAAATATTGATATTTTGAAAATTTTTCCTTTTTTATTTTCTAATTGATTTTTTACTGCATAACTTTTTCTTTTTTTTATTGTTCTTAATAAACTTTATTTTGCTTTTTCCTTTTTAAAAAAAAAAGAACACCGTAACTTATATTTTTTGTTACTGCTAAACTTTTTTTTTTTCTTTTACTGTTAAACTTTTTTTTTTTTACGGTTAAATTTTTTTACTGTTAAACTTTTTTGCTACTTTGTTTTGTTACTACTTAACTTTAAAATAAAATTTTTTTACTGTTTAATTTTTTTTAATTGTTTAACAGTTTTTTAACATTATCAAAAAAATACTATAATTGTTGTGTAGAATATTTTTTTTTTTTGACAACACTGGATTGAAAATAAAATATTTATTGAAAAACATAAGAATCGGTAAAACAGTTAATATAATTGTTATAACATACATACCTTACAAGTCTTGTACATACATTTCTTAACAGTATTGAAAATATCTGTTGTATTCAAATTCTCAAAAAAAAGTTGTTCTCTAATATTATGTCATAAAGTTTACTATTTTATTGCTCTCTCTTACAAAATTAATAGCAAACTCTTTACAGTTAACAGCACATAAAGCAAGGGTGAAATATTCGCAAAAGCGTTCGTCAACACTCATCTTCATGCAAGCATGTACAGATTGATTGACAATTTCATTCTTACAACCTAAGCAATCATAAAGAATAGTAATATTTTTTTTTTACCACAATTTCCTTTAGGCACTTGCAGAGAGAAGCTATAACTTCACTCCAACAATCAGATTTATAAGTATTACTGCAGTAAAGTTTGTAGCTTTCACCAGGAAAACCATTTTTGATATCCAGTTTCACATAGTATGGCAGCAAATACGTCAAAAGCGATATTTTCAATACATTTGACACATTAGCGTAAAATTCGCATAATTTAAAGTACTGATCAGAATTCATAAACACACACACAATGGGGCGAGAACTGAAAACAATGGTCTTTTTTCTGAGATACACGTTGTAAAACCAAGTTCATTTTTTCAGCATCAGACGCTTTAGAAAGGAAGACTTCCTTCTCTATAACTTTAACGTCGGAGGCAGTTGCAAACGCGAAAAACTTGCTCACCTTCTCCATAAGAATATACCATGTTTTCGGATGCATAGAAACACATTCCTTCGTTGGTTGCCAGACACTGTGTTTACTTAACGTAAATTTACGTATTTGGGACACGTGTGGAGCCATTGGAGTTGTTAATTTGGCGAATATT